>ML378717.1:0-76094 GCA_005239525.1 Nicotiana knightiana
ATAAGTTTAGGACAAACCCTAAACGTTTAGGAGACTTCTATTTCAATCGGGAAACACTTAAACACGTCAAAACTCGGAATTGACCGAAACAGCGGCCTGGCATTTTGGCCCTGGCACCTAGATAATGCCAGGCTAGGGCTGGCGTTTGGACTCCAATTCCTGGCTAACGCCAGGCTAGGGCTGGAGTTTGGACTCTAGTGCCTGGCTAACGCCAGGCAGGGTCAGGCGTTTGGGCTCTTGCGCCTGGCTATAGCCCGGTGCACTCCTCCTCGCCTCCTGAGTGTATTTTCGATGTATTTGCATCCATTTAGCTCAGTTTCCATCTCCAATTCACCTACATATGAAATAGATTCTATTATGCACATAAAAAGTGTATTTTTATCATTAACGCACATAAAATGTAGGGCATATAACATGTTAAACCATGAATTCTAGCCTCGCATCAAGGTCACACATTGCAGAAGTTACATTGAGATTTCATCCTTTGTGTTAAAGTGGGGTGATGGTTCTATGGTGTGTGATGGGTTCTTAGCATTGCGTTGTGGTGATACCCGTCGATCTTGCAGGACAGTTCTCTCGTTTGAGTACATTTGGAATATTGCTTATTGGTGCAAGGATTGCACGAGTTGTGGTTTTAGATTGTTTCGATGTGTCATGTCTGCAGAGTAGATGGTATTTGGTAAAACGAGGTTGTTGGATCTATGATGGGTGCTATAGGATTTGATTGCGGTATATATTTGGAAGGATAATATTTGAAGACGGCTTAGGAATTTTCTATAGTTCTTGTTGAAGGAGAGGGAGCTCCACAACTTGTGGATTTGATGAATGGTTACGAGTTTCTGCGTGTTCTTTAATTGTCGGCAGTGTATGAAGGATTTATGGTGAGGTTTTGTTAGATATGAGGTTTATCACCGGCATTGGGTCGTTCTGAGCAATTACTGTAATAGGAGATTATTGCTATGAGTATTTGAGTTATGAGGTATATCATGAGATTGTGTCTTGGATTATGGTTATGGCTTGATACAGTTTGTTCAGATTTATATAGTGTGTAGGTTGCAGGATTCAGATCTTATACGAAATTCGGGATGAGTGAAAGATTTATTCTAAGGCTTGCAGGCTTAGTTAAGTTAAGAAATTTCAGTTATGTTGTGTTATCCGACCTATATGGGATAGGGTGACATGGGATCACCCCCGGGTATGTGCATGGTAAGGTTATGCGGCGGATTGATGATTTGAAGAACAACTCTTGACACGTTCGAGGACGAACATATGTTTAAGTGGGGGAGGATGTAACAACCCGACCGGTCGTTTTGATCATTTGCACTTTGCTCGGTAGTTTGCAGGCATGAGTAGCTCCTTATGATATATTATGACTTATGCGTATCGTCGATTTTGGGTTTCAGGTTATTCAGAATCGGTCTGCAAGAATAAGTTCATTGTTGAAGCTTTAAGTTAAAAGAGTTGACCAAGTTTGAATTTTCGAGAATTTGACCCCGGAACAGAGTTCTGATTGTTCCGTTAGGTCAGGATGGTGATTTTGGACTCCGATGTATGACCATATTTGCATTTGGATGTTTCTAGAAAGTTTCAGCACAAATTGGAGAAATTGGGAGGCTTGGAAAGATCATAAGTTTGACCGAAAGTTAACTTTGAAGATATCATATTCAGATTGTGGTTCCGGGAATTGGAATAGCTTCGTTAGGTCATTTGGGACTTGTGTGCAAAATTTAGGTTTATTCCAGGATGATTTGATATGTTCCGACGCGAGTTTTTGAAATTTGAAACTTCAAAGTTCGTAGATCTCGATTTGAGGTGTGATTCATCATTTTGATATTTTTATGTGTGTTTTGAAGCCACGAGTAGGTTCGTGTCATATTATGTGACTTGTGGGTATGATTGGATGGGGTCCCGAGGGGCTCAGGCATGTTTCAGATCGATTTCAGACCATTTTTCTTCATGTTGCTATTGTTGAGGTGTTGTTGGTTCTGGTGTTCCGCACCTGCGATTGATATTGCCCTGGTGTGATGGACGCAGATGCGAGACAAGCGTAGAAGGTGTGAGGTTTCATTCAGAAGTGAAAGTTCGCAGGTGCGAAGGTAGTCGCGCTGAAGCGCTACCGCAGATGCGATCATGGCCATCGTAGAAGTGGCCTGTCTCGCAAATGCGAGCCCTTTTCCGCAAAAGCGAAGGTCGCAAATGCGGCCACCTATCCCAGGCGAGAAAGTGCTGGGCAGAGTTATAAAAATTGAGGTTTTTGTTCTTTCTTCATGTTTTTAGATGTGGGACTCGGATTAAGGCAATTTTTGGAGAAAATTTCGTCACAAGGATTGGGGTAAGTGTTCTCTACTCGGTTTTGGTTTCATTTCATGAATTTATCTTCATTTTTGGCAATTAGTTGTTGAATTATAAAGAGAAATAGGGGGTTTTGGCCTAAAGTTTAATAATAATAATTTTTGAGTTTTGAACATCAACTAGGAGTCGGATTTGAGTGAAATTAATATGGCTGGACTCGTAATCTAATGGGTTGTCGGATTATGTGTTGTCGGGTTCTGAGGTGTGGGCTCGAGTTGGGCTTTTGGGCCAACTTCGGGTTATGATTCAAGATTTGACCTTTTTCGATTGGGATTGGTTCCTTTAGCATTGAATGATGCATTTGAGTTGTTTTTGGTTAGTTTTGAGTCGTTCAGAGATCGGAACGCGCGGGATGGCATCTTTGGAGAATCGTTTTGCTTGCTCGACATTGGTATTAGCTCTTTCTAGGTAAGTAACTCTTCTTAACTTAGTGCTGAGGGTATGAAACCCCGCATTACGTGTTATGTGATTGGTATTGAGGTGACGCACATGCTAGGTGACGGGTGTGTTGGGCTGCACCCTGTGAATTGGGACTCTGTGGTTCCCATGGCACTATATAGTGGCCCTATATTGTCGATATTTGTATTTTTACCATGTGATAAAGTAATTGAGCTATCAATCATGCTAGATATCATGTTTAGACTTTATGCCGATACTGTTAAGACCCATAGTTGTCATTTTTTGCTGTTATTTTACAAACTTCATTGATATTTTGTACTCAGTCATGTTCATGCATTCATATCGTATCTCAGTCTCAGTTGTTATTTAATGATACATCATATTCTTTGTTGTCGAGCTAGTTTCATGACATTGTGAGCCCGTGAGTGAGACTGAAGAGATTGATGACTGAGTGTGACCGGGGGCCTGGTTGTGAGGGTATTGATACCATGGTACGTGAGTTGTCCATTCAACACGTGAGTTGTCCGTATGGATTCAGATATTGATATTATGGCACGTGAGTTGTTCGTGCAGATTATAGCGCTTAGGCTGTAGGAGCCCCTCCGGAGTCTGAACACCCTCAGTGAGCGCAGTCGACTATAAACGTGTATGGATCGGGATGCACGCCGCAACGGTTATTGTACAACGATGAGTGTCTGAGTGTGCTGAGCATTGAGCAACGAGATTGCGTACCTTGAGAGTGTGAGTAGATGATTCATCTCTGAGATACATGGCATTTGCATGCATACATGACATACATGCATAGAGATGCATTTTTACTTATGCTATATGGTGTCACGTCATCCATGGAGAATTATACACGTTAATATGTGGGCATAGAGAGGTATTTTATACTTGTTATTTGGAAAGAAAATGAAACATCTTATTTATTGTTGAAAAGATCTTGGGAAAAATCACAGTTTTCAAACTTACCTGTATTTTGTCATCTTTGGCAAAAGACTTGAGTTCTCACTAAGATATTTGAAAATCATGCCTATTTTTCTGGAACTGTGAACGAGTTGATCATTTTACGTTTGAGAAACCACTTTTACTACTTATATTATGTTGTTATGAATCGTTGTACAATATCGGTATGGGTCGCGGCGTTGTGATAACTCATCACTGCTTTCAACCTAAGTTTAGGTTTTTACTTACTCAATACATGGGGTCGGTTTTATTGATACTACACTTCTGCACATTGCATGCAGATGTTGGCTGCAGTTGTTGCTATCTTCGATGGTTGCTGGATTTGAAGATGTACCCGCGTCCCTGTTGCAACTGCCTCTGTTGTTCGGGGTAGCATTAGATTTCAAAGTTTTGTGTATGTATTTTTCAATCAGACTATGTATTTATTTCATTTCTGCTTGTTAAAATCTATTCTTAGAAGCTCATGATTTATACTACCAGTCCTTGGAAAAATGTATAAGATTAGATAATCTCTTTTGATTAAATTGTCCAGTTAAATATAATTGAATCTGGATAGATCTTAGTTGGCTTACCTAGCAGATTGGGTTAGGTGTCATTGTTGAAACCAAAATTTTCCCTCATATTTTTAAATATACATATATACACTTTCGAAATCGTACATATGCATAATCACTTGATTTATAGACACGTACAAGCATTTTTTCATAATTTTCTATAATTGTAAAAGGTTTTAAATCAATTTATTCCTACATTTTATTATATTAATACTCATTAATTTCATCACAAATTATTTTTCAATGATTTTATCATCTAGTTTCACCATTAACACCCATGTTATGTTTTAAATATTTTAAACATATTTATCATAAATACATTTGCATTTTTAGGCTAATTGAACATTTTCACAATAATATCATATATTCATGTATAATTACATCATTTATATCAAAGTAACTTTCTATATTCTTATAATGTAAAGTTATTATTCTAGTGCACAAATAATATTTTTTTATTTATTCATTATTTTTATAAATTATTTTTTTGGTGAACATTGGGTATTCAAAAACTAGCACAATTCTAAGCCAATTTCGGACCAACCCCAGCCCAACTACTTAAAATCCTAGCCCAAATACACCAGCCCAAACAAAAATAACCCAAGCCTCTAAACTCGGTCGGTATCCCATCTCCATGACCCGCCCTGTTCCAATTTTTAATCTTGGTCGTTGATCTTGAGTTCATCCTACCCTTTTAATTACGCCATCAACCCCCAAACCCTTGTTGATATCTAATTTTTCCTCAAATTATTTTTTGAACTTACATATATACCTTCAAAATCACTCTTTATAGTAACTTGTATTTTCCCATAATTTTTTCATATTTTTTATCAAATTTTTCCCATTTCTCTAATACTATATATTCTATAATTATTCATAAATGATGTTATAAATAATTTCAAATCATTTTCTTACTCAATATGTTATTCATATCCTATTTAATTCCCTTAGGACTTAATCATTTCACAAATTAGCCAATATTGACATTATTTAGCTAATTTCAGTAATTTTTGCAATAATAGCACAAATGTAAATTTATACCATTTTAAAACCAATAAATGATCATTTATATTTTTATATATTAGTTAATCGCCATAATTTCATTTATTTGGTCTCAATTTCATTTTTACACAATTATTAGCTATTTTATTAATTAGTTATCTTATTTAATTGGGTATTTAACGTTTAGCCACATTTCTATTTAAATTATAACCAGTTTTTAACCCAACCCCACCTTACCTTTAACCCATTAATCTACCCAGCCCAAACCAAACCCCATACCCGGCCCATCTCCTACTCAATTTGAGCCATTGATCAAAATAGATCAACGACCCAAACACCCCTTACCATAATTAAACCCCCCAATGACCCCCATCCGACCTCTCATTTGCCATCTCTCATTCTCTCTCTATCTCTCTGTGGTTCTCTCTGGTTCTTTCTAGAACCTTCCTTGGCTTCTCTCTTCTGATGAAGTCCGTTCATTTTCTCCGGCTGGTTCTCTCACCGGAAACCATGGCTCCTGATCATCTCCTGGTTACTTGTTCACCTTGCACGGTCCAGTGATACCTTAGGGTCCTCAGATGAACCTGGAGCGGTTCACTCACCTCCTATGGGTCTCTTGCCCTATTCCGGCAACCCCCCGACCATATGAGTAAGTTTGCAGTACCCCTCACCTAAATCGAGGTCGTTCATGAGGTTTGCCCTCTCTTCTGGGTTCCACAAAACCCTAGTCCTCAATATTTTTGGGTTTTCCTTAAGATCCGTTTTATATTTACCATATTATAAAGTTTCTCTATATTTGTTTTTCTTCGTAAAATCTCGTTTTTAACAGTGTCAAAACTAGGGTTTCTCGACCCTATTCTCAAACGGCTTTCTTTTGATTTTTTAGCCATCTATGCTATGTTCAAGAGATTATCTCATGATTTTGTGTTATCTGAACGGGTTTTGATGAAATCCTAGTGTTCTGGGTTGACCTTTATCACTTAACTATGTGTATTCATGTGTTCTTTGTGACTCTTGTTTTAATCCATTGTTGTGACCTTTAAATTTTTGCTGTTCTATGAGCATTACTCTGTGTTGATCAATGACTGTTGTTTAAATGCTTAATAAATCCGACCATTTACCTTATTGATTATTTACCTATTGATTTTATACTAATTTTGTGTAAAAAACCCTAAGCCTATGATGTTTTCCGTGAATAGATGAACTTGTGTATGTCCTCCATAATTCTGTACCAATTTTTGAATTCTTTCCATACTTATGTGATACTTTCCTTAACTATATTGGATTCCTTGTAATTGTAATTGCATCCGAGATTCTTTCAATTGATTTCAAAACTTATAAATATACTGTTAGTTCAACTTTCCTTAAATATATACTATGTATTTGGCTTTTATTATGTTCTATGTGATTTCCTTGTCCCTAATTAAACAAAATCAGTCTTATAAGTTGATTTCTTTTCCTTATTTTACCTTGACTATACCGTTTGAACTAGACTCCTTAACTGAAGGAGTCGAGTTCGTCTTAATTGGTGTTGATTGATTGTTATTTCCATAATTTGCCTATGCACTACTCGTTTTCAAAAGCTATATAAAGAATGTCTTCCCTTTTCACAAGCACACTGAAATTCACACATAGACTGATATTGAGAGCACTAACACACACAGACATTGCGTTGAACTTTCCTTTGCTTTCATACACTTCTTGCTCTCTGCATCTATTTCTGATTACTTAGTCGGCTGAAAGCCAAGACTGAGTAACCTCTTTTTCTCTTGTGCACCTGCATACTATTGTCCTACTGTTTCCCTCTCATTCTGCATACTATTGTTCTACTGCTGCTCTCTTTGTCCTGTATACTGCTGTTTTCTGCTCTCTTTGTCCTGTATACTGCTGTTTTAGGCGAGGAAAAGAGGTCTTGGCATATGGCATGTTGGATCTGTTACTTGGGCCTACTGTCAGGCTACCTATAGTATAGCTTCTTGATTTGCCTTTATTCAGTTGTGTAATTCATTATTCGTGGCCTGTAATAATCTCTAAACGAATATTTGGGGCTGGATAGTGAAAGGGTGGGGTTATGCATGCCTAGTGTAATTTTTGGGTAGAAATCATGTCTTAGGATTTATTTTATCTCTGTGTGTAATAGAAAACCCTGTTTAGGACATATCTACCATGCAATAGAGATCATGTCTTAGGTATATTTGTGTTTACATCTCACCACACGCATGCTCACGTAGAAAATCATGCTAATACCTGTTATAATTACTGCTACTTCATTCAAAAATCCTTACCCTTTCAAGTAAATAAGAACCTCGAAATTTTTCTTGTTCGATTAATAACTGTCTTAAAATATTGATTCTGCATGCATATTTATCTAGATATCCTGCTATCATTAGAGGCCATATCACCTTAGGGATCTATTTTCAGCATGTTTTTATTTAAGGTTTCGTGTTAAGTACTCTGTTGAACACCTAGAACATCATGTATTAGGTTAAATAATTAAGTGAAAGAAGGCCCCCTGTATCATCCACATAGATAATAACCTCGCCTAAAATATGTTCCAAATGGTTGAAAACGTTTTCCTGTATTTTTAAACCCAAACTGATTTCAAACTAATATCTTGCTTCCATTCTTAGATACCATGCCTATAGGATCTGCATTTTCTCATCACATGTCTGTCTAAGGACCTACACTCCGCCTATGTCTTAAAAAAATAATCAACATATGTTCAGACACCTAGGAGAACCTTAGGCACAAATGTTTGTTAAAAATCAAAAACTATTATTTGCACACTGTCTATTAACCAATGGTTTTAAAATGAGTCATGCATTCTTTTTCTGAAAATCGTCCAAACCCTGTTGTTTGATACTATCTTCACACCTAGAATTCCTGCTTAGGTTCTAAATCTAAGACCTTCGTTGTGTTTGAGATGTGCTATTTATATGCCTTACTTGTGGAGGAGTACTTGAGCCATATGTTTGTTATGTGTACCCCATATGTGTAAGTCCTAACTGTTTTTCTGCTTGTCGCTTAGAATTCTATCCTTTAAACCTAAGGGTTCAACCTATTACTCACATTGTAGGATTTAGTAGTCCGAAAAACCCTCCAAGACTTATAGAATGGGACGGGTAATAGCACGCAATAAGCTTTTGTGAACAACACGCGCTTCTTTTAAATAAACCTCTAGGGGGTGGGAAGGGTAGAATACGGATATGATGACCGGTGCGCTAATATCACGTGTAGCCCCTCTTCGAGGAGTGATTACCGGGTATTGCATTGATGTGATCCGTATTACTTTAAAACCTAGAACAATTCTTTTTCAAATGTCTTTACCCTAATGTTTTCCCAAAACCTTTAAAGATTTTCATACTTTTTTGAAATCCCCTCTTATGTGAACCTTACTCGCTATTTGTTTACTGTCCAAATTCACAAAACTTCTTGGCTGGGACCCACAGTTGTGGATCTTGAGGGGTGCCTAACACCTTCTCCTTAGGATAATTTCAAGCCCTTACCCAATCTCTAGTAATGCAAACTAGTTCATGAGTTGTCTATTCTAGGTGCCCTAACGCACCACAAAATCGTTAGGTGGCGACTCTTCCTTAAAACTCTTCCTTTAAGGAGTTGTCCAGAATGTCATGAACCCGATCTCTCCGCACCTGACCCGTGCGAGGAAAAAGGGGGGTGTGATAGCATGGCGACTCTACTTGAGATGTTCCCTAGGCTTAGACGATTACAGGTTGTCTTGTGAATTTGGACCTTTCAATTTCTGTTTAAATGTTTATGCCTTTTCCTATTCCCGTTATATGCTATTAAATGTTTAATTTCACAAGTATTTATTTTTCCTGAACATAACTGATGTCTCTTCATGTTTTCTTTGTAACTGTTTTCAATTATAACTGCCGTATTTCCTTTCTTTACCGCTTTCCAATGTGAAAATACGTGCCTACTTGTTTAAATGTTATTGCATATCATGCTCCACATTCATATTCCACTTGTGCCAAACAAAATCCTTTAGCAACGCTTACAATGAGTGGTTGCGCTATTCCAATATTGCGACCCACTAAATTCGGAAAGGCATATTTGCGGTAAAACTAGTCGATTAGTGGTGCAGTCGATAGTTTCGTGCCTTCCCCCTTGAGTTGTCCGCTCAAGGGTACCGGTCTAAAACCCCATAGAAACCTTACTCTATTGTATGTTGCATGCATCATGGTCAAATCTAGCTAGGCTAACGTGTTGTCCGCACAACATCCTTTAAGATATCCTTGTCCAAAGTCCATTGAGTTTCCCTGGAACCCAAACGGACACCTTTAAGTTCTGTGTATTTATTTGGAGAATTAAATGCTCATGCTAATTATTGATGTTAAATGGTCGAGTCTGGTGGGGGTAAGGGCTGAACCTGTTTGTTTTGCAAAAATGAGGCACGAGGTCCCCAGATTCGGCATGGTCACCAATATCCACCCCAAACTACTAAACTGGTGGGAGGATCTTCACTCCAGTGACAAAAAACAGTTCTCAGAAAACACTTGGGCAACCTGCCTTATCTTTTGGACATTCAGCCTAACAACATGATGATAGAAGCTGCTACCCTGTTCTGGGACTGTGAGCGGTCGGTCTTCCGCTTTGGAAACAATGAGATGACACCATTGCTAGAGGAAATAGGAGGGTTAGCCGGTTTAGCTTTGGAGTCTCCAGGATTATTGATGCCTAAAAACAATAAAGGCCGAGGTTTTCTCAAGATGATGGGGCTAAAGAAAAATCCAGAATTGGTCTGCTTGGAAGACTCGTACATCCCATTTGACTATCTATACGAGAAGTATGGTCGTAGTCAGTCTTACCGCACTTATCAGGAAGAGTTCGCCCTTACTTCTCTGGGGCACATTCACCACCGGGTATTCGTCTTTATAGTATGCTTTTTGGGTCTGATGGTGTTCCCAACAAAGAAAGAAAGAATCCACACCAGGTTGACTATGGTTACCAAGACTCTGATGGAAGGGGTTGACAAGCAGGACTTCAGTATCATGCCAATGATCATTGATGATATGTACCGAGCCTTAGAAAAGTGTCAACGAGGGGCAAAACATTTCGAGGGTTGCAACCTGTTACTCCAGCTGTGGCTCACTGAGCATTTGCAAAAGGGCGACTACCGTCAGGACATCTATAAGAGAGTTTGGGATGATCATATTGCTTTCCATCATCCAAAGCGTATGAACTACATCCCCGACATGTTTGCTCAGCCAGAAAATGCTAATGGATGGGCAGAGTTGCTAGGGAACTTGACCGAGGATCAGATTCAGTGGATGTTTGAGTGGTTCCCAACCGACGAGTTCATCATCCGAACTTGAGTCACCCCATTTCTGTTATTGATTTGTCTAAGAGGGACGTTCCTTATGTCCCTATCTGAGTCATGAGGTAGGCAGAAAGGAAGCAAGTGGTACCAATGGTCGAAAAGATGAGTCATCTCAGGGCAGATTTCCAAAACGACGACACCCCTCATAAGTGCCAAGCATAGCATTTGTGGCACTGCAAGGTCCGGTTAGAAAAGAACACTATTGAACCCGATAGGTATCATGCTGGTTAATCTTCTTATTATCTGGGATGGTTGGAAGATAACTGGGGTGGCAGTATCGAGCCAGGGTTTTCTCAAGGCCATAGGGTCATAGATGAGAAGGCCGAGGCAACGACTAGACACAACCATTTGCGCAAGAGGCTCCGTGATTTTGAAGAAGATCATCACAAAATACACGAGGCTAACAAAAAGCTGATAGAGGAATGGAAAGACATGGCCATCACCTCCACCCAGAGGCTAGCACACTTGGAGCGAGGCATAGTCGACTTAGAGGAGAATTTCATTAGGAGGATCGAGACCTGTCAAAAGACCGAGGCAGCCGAAGGAGGAATTCTAGCCAGGACCTACTTGGTGCTGGGACTCCGCGAGATGGGGATGCTGATCAAGGCAAGCAGAGATGCCGAGTCTAGGGAAGGTCCTTCTGGGACCAAGTAGTTAGGATTGTCTTTACTTTGCCTTCTGATGTAATAAGGCCCCTGGCCATTAATGACATTTTATATTTTTCGCTTTTTTAGAGTCGTGTTGGATTTGTCTATTTTGTTATAAAAAAAAGAGGCATTTCACATCTTAAATTCTCCAAATCAACTTGTCGCTAGGCCTACCTCGGGCACAAATAGATCCCCAACTTAGGACACGCTTTACATTCCGCCTTATGTGTTTAAATACTGCGATATCTTTTATGATCCTCACTAACTTCATTACTTTTTCGTTTTTTTTTGTTGTTTTCTTTATTTATTATTCCCTTCCCCAAAGGTTGGTTCGTACATTCTGTCATCATCCGCCTACCGCACAAGATCAAATGGCCCTCCTCCTGCTCCTCCTTCTAGTCCTCCCAAAGGAATAAAGCAAGGGTAAAACTAAAATGGCAGAGGCAAGCGGCATCAGGAAAGACCACGGGGATTAACAGGTTGAGATTCTGCAAGAGGGTATGTCTCCACTGAAGAAGAAGTTGTTGAAGTTCCAAGAGGAACTTGACCAAGTCAAGAATTTGGCTCACCTATCACTTTCCCTCAATGTTCCGTACGCTCACTTCCCAAATGCTCCAAACCCCACTTTACCACAAAAAACCCCTAAACAACCAAATCACCCCAAGGACCCAGTCCCGCCAACACAATGCAATGCCTGTCACCATAACAGTCCACCTCTTCAGGAACAGACAAAAGACCACTTCCAAGCTTACAATAATACCATTTATGTGGAAACCGTGGCTCATTCCACACCACATACCCCTGAGTCTGATGAGAAGGATAGGCTCATCAGGAATTTGGCCGAGGAAATCAAGAAGTTGACCAATCGAGTTCAGGGCGTCGAAGGAGTTAGAGGGATTGAAGGGTTGAACTATGAAGATCTTTGCATACAGCCTGATGTCAAACTACCCGAGGGGTACAAACCTCCTAAGTTCGAGATGTTCGATGGTAATGGTGATCCAAGAGTCCACTTGAGAACTTACTGCGACAAATTGGTTGGCGTGGGAAAAGATGAAAGAATCCGCATAAAACTCTTTATGAGGAGTTTGAAAGGAGATGCACTGTCCTGGTACATCGGCCAGGATCCAAAGAAATGGACTAATTAGGTGAGCATGGCAACAGACTTCATGGATCGATTCAGGTTCAACACGGAGAATGCTCCGGATATATTCTACATCCAGAATTTGAATAAGAGGCCAACGGAAACCTTTCGCGAGTATGCTACTCGTTGGAGGTCAGAAGCTGCCAAGGTTAGGCTAGCCTTAGAAGAGGAACAAATGAAGAAGTTCTTTGTATGAGCTCAGGATCCCCAGTATTACGAACGACTGATTATGGTCGAAGGTCACAAGTTCTCTAACATCATCAAATTGGGAGAGCGAATCGAAGAAGGCATCAAAAGCGGTATGGTTACAACCTTTGAAGATTTACATGCTACTAATAAAGCTCTACAGTCTTGTGGTGTGTCCAGAAAGAAAGATGTGGGAGTCGTGATGGTTTCACAACAAGCCAAGTCCCCACCCAAATACCAACTTTATCCAACACCCTCATTCACATACCAACCAACTCCAAATTACCAAGCACCCTCACCCACATATCATGCTCCACCACCCACATATCAGCCTACCTCACCTAGATACTCCCAACCAGCTCCCGTTTACAATGCCTACAATTCCCAACCTTCTCACTACAGATCACCGCCTACTCGCCAAAACTTCCCAAGACCTCACCCTAACTTCGACCGTCGCCCTCCAAAATAGTATACCGCCATAGCCGAGCCCATTTATCAACTATATGAAAGACTCAAACCCGCCGGCTACGTCACACCCATTCCTGCTGCCATCCCTGAGAACCCTTCTCAGTGGATCAACCCAAAACAATCCTGTGCCTACCACTCCGGCATGAAGGGACACACATCGAGGAATGCCGTTCCTTGAAAGACAAGATACAAACCCTCATAGACAACAAAACCATTGTAGCCAAGGACCCTGCTCCTAATGTTCGCAATAATCCGTTGCCAGACCATAAAGGTGGTGTCCATATGATTGAAGTAGATGATGATTGGGATCCTAAGGGTTTAATTAGGCTAATTACGGAGGGTGATCTGAAGAAGCCTGCAATTACTATCAACCCAATTGTGGTTCAGATGCAGCCGTCCGGGGATGCTGAGGTAGACATGTCCATGCCACTTGAGTTTGAATCAATACCGCTCGCAAAGTAAAAGGCCCCAATGCTGATCGAAGTTGAGTTTGTACTGCCACTCGAAGTAGCAGTCTGGCTGCCTATAACATATATTCCGGTGGGAATAAGGATGACCATACCTATTCCAGTGGCAATGTCAACAACGCCACTCTTTTACTCAAATGACATCCCATGGGACTACACAGCTGAAGCCAGGAGAAAGGGTAAGAGCAGGTCTGAGGAAGCCATTACTGCACAGGGTATGACCAGACTTGGCAGAGTTTACACCCCTGAACATTTGGCTGAATCTAGCAAGCAGGCCGCCAACCGTCCTCCCAAAATTGAGACAGGCTCCGACAATCATTGGAAAAAGATCCAAGCCAAAAAGTACTCAATCCTTGACTAGTTGAACAAGACACCCGCCCATATATCTATCCTTTCTCTATTACAGAATTGTGAGACGCACAGAAGCGACTTGTTGAGAGTGCTGAGTGAGGCATACGTACCAGACCATATCACTAGCGGAGAGATAGCAAACATGGTGGGCCAGGTTCTAGAAAACCACAAGATTACTTTCCGTGAAGACGAATTGCTGCCCGAGGGGTTAGGGCGTAATAGGGAACTGCATATCACTGTGCAATGTGAGGACCACTTCATTAAAAGGATCTTAATTAATGGGGGTTCCAGCCTCAACGTTTGTCCGCTGATCACACTCAAGAAATTGGGCAAAAGTTTGCATGAAATAAAATGAGAGATCAATGTAAAGGCCTTCGTGGTTCGCATAGGTCCACTATGGGAGAAATCACCTTGTGCTTATAGATGGGACTAACCTGGTTCGATGTAGACTTCCAGGTGATAGACGTGCCCACATCCTACAACTTGCTGTTAGGGCGACCTTGGATACACGCCGCTGGGCCGTGGAATCAACCCTACATCAGGCGTTGAAGTTTGAATGGAATCATCAAGAGGTAGTCATTCATGGCGACGGTAGCAACCATATCTATAGTCGCCAGACTTTTTTGGTCACTGAGGGGAGAAGGAAGATGAGTGGAGAAATCTACCACAACATTGAACAAGTAAACGCCATTGATAAAGATAAATGGTGGGACAGTAATATCGTGAGTATCTTGAACTGGAAAGGACACGAGCCAGGCAAAGGGCTTGGTAAAAATCTCCAAGGAATAATGAAGCCAATAACACTCAAGAAGCACGGTACCTCTTTCGGGCTAGGGTATGAGTACACTTGGGAGGAATTCAAGGACTGGTCTCCACCATGGCGCAATCCCTACTACTGATTGGAGCAGCCAACACCTCACTTAGAACAAACTTTCCAGCGATCTGATATAATCTACGGTACGGACGAAGAGGAAGCATTAACGGTAATGAGGGATTTATTTTTAGACGATGAGGACATGGACTGATGTGTCATTCTTGAAGAGGGAGGGGAGGAAGACCCTTCCATACAGGTCGTGAGTAGAGGATCATACCTCAAGAATTGGTCTGTCAGAACGACCAAAGCTTGTCGAGCCTCGGGCATTACTATTACTTATTTTGATGAACCGATGATTATGACATGCAGCGAGGCAACGCAACAAACAAATTTCGATTCAGACGAGGATGATATACATGAGGATATTGTGAAAGAGGTCGAGAACTTTGAGAATAGACCAAAGTCTAACTTGGATGAGACTGAGGTTGTCAACCTGGGAAACGTAGAGAACGTCAAAGAAACACGCATCAGCGTTCATCTGTCACCATTAGAAAATGAGGAATATATAGAGTTTTTAAGAGAATATGAGGACATATTCGCCTGGTCGTATGATGAGATGACTGTCCTCAGTACATCTATTGTGGCCCACAAGTTTCCAACCGATCCGTCATGCCCACTGGTGAGCAAAAGCTTAGGAAGTTAAAACCAGACACGAGCTTGAAAATCAAAGAAGAGGTCACCAAGCAGATCAACGCTAGGGTTCTCCGGGTGGTTGAATACCCGACATGGTTAGCCAACATCATGCCTGTGCCAAAGAAAGATGGGAAGGTTAGAGTCTGTGTCGACTACCGGGATCTCAACCGGGCCAGTCCGAAGGATGACTTCCCTTTGCCAAACATACACATCCTGATTGACAATTGCGCCAAGCATGAGCTGCAGTCCTTTGTAGATTGTTTCGCTGGCTACCATCAGAGTTGGATGGACGAGGAAGATGCTGAGAAAATGGCATTCATTACGCCATGAGGGGTGTATTGTTACACGGTGATGCCATTCGGTCTGAAGAATGCAGGGGCCACCTACATGAGGGCCATGACTACTATATTCCACGATATGATTCACAAAGAGATTGAGGTATATATGGATGACATCATCATCAAATCAAGGAAAGCCACCGACCATATGGAAGATCTGAGGAAGTTCTTCAACAGGTTAAGGAAGTACGATTTGAAACTTAACCCTGCAAAGTGTGAATTCGGGGTTCCTGCTAGAAAGTTACTAGGGTTCATTGTCAGTCGCCGAGGAATAGAACTGTATCAATCAAAGGTCAAAGCCATCCAAGAATTGCCGCCACCGAAGAACAAGAAGATGTCATGAGTTTCCTGAGGAGGCTCAATTACATCAGCCGGTTCATAGCCCAGTCTACCGTCATTTGTGAACCAATTTTCAAGATGTTGAAGAAGGATGCTGCAACCAAATGGACTGATGATTGTCAAAAGGCCTTCGATAGAATCAAGGAGTACCTCTCAACACCACCAGTCCTGTTACCACCCGAGCCAGGTAGACCTCTGTTACTGTACCTTGTTGTGTTAGATGGAGCTTTCGGTTGGGTTCTTGGGAAACATGACAAAACAGGAAGGAAAGAGCAGGCCATTTACTATCATAACAAGAAATCCACTCCATATGAAGCCCGTTACTCTTTATTGGAATGCACTTTCTATGCTCTAACTTGGGTCGCACAAAAGTTAAGGCACTATTTCTGTGCATATACGACGTACCTCATATCAAGGATGGATCCGTTGAAATAAATCTTTCAGAAGCCCATGCCCACTGGCAAACTGGCCAAATGGAAAATCCTATTAAGAGTTGGACATTATTTACGTGACTCAAAAGGCGGTCAAGGGACATGCATTAGCAGATCATATTGCTGAAAATCCTGTGGACGGGAAATACGAACCATTAAAAACGTATTTTCCCAATGAAGAAGTGTCATTCGTGGGAGAGGACATTGCAGAATCCTACGATGGTTGGAGGATGTTCTTTGATGTGGCCGCAAACATCAAAGGCGTAGGTATTGTGGCAGTTTTAATATTAGAAACCGGTCAGCACTATCCAGTATCCGCCAAACTCAGGTTACCCTACACCAACAACATGGCTGAATATGAGGCCTGCATCTTGGGGCTCAATTTGGCCATCGACATGAACGTTCAGGAGTTACTGGTGATTGGTGATTCAGACCTATTGATACACCAAGTACAAGGAGAATGGGAGACCAAGAATTCTAAGATACTTCCATATCTACATCGTGTACAGGAGTTGAGAAAGAGGTTCACAAAGATAGAGTTACAGCACGTCCCTAGAATCCAGAATGAGTTCGTCGATGAATTGGCTACCTTGTCATCTATGATCCAGCATCCAGATAAGAATTTCATCGATCCTATTACAGTGAGAATCCACAATCAACTGGCCTACTGCGCCCATGTTGAAGAAGAAGCAGATGGAAATCCTTGGGTTCATGATATCAAGGAGTACTTAGCAAAGGGAGAATATCCAGAACTTGAAAACGCTACTCAGAAACGCACGCTTCGAAGGTTGTCAAACAATTTCTTTGACAGCGGAGGAACCCTGTATAGGAGGACTCCTGATTTGGATTTACTAAGGTGTGTCGAAGCAAAAGAAGCAACAAAACTATTGGAGGAGATACATGCTGGTACATGCGGTACTCATATGAACGGGTTTGTTCTAGCAAATAAGATACTTCAGGTCGGTTATTTCTGGATGACCATGGAAACGGATTGCATCCAGTATGTTCGGAAGTGCCACCGTTGTCAGATACATGGGGATATGATAAAGGTACCTCCGAGTGAGCTTATTGCGACAAGTTCATCATGGTCGTTCGCGCCTGGGGCATGGATGTTATCGGACCAATCGAGCCTGCCGCCTCCAACGGACACAAGTTTATTCTAGTTTCCATTGATTACTTTACAAATGGGTCGAAGCAACCTCTTACAAAGTAGTTACTAAGAAAGTCATGGCCGACTTTGTCCGCGACCACATAATTTGTCGATTCGGAGTTCCAGAGTCAATCATTACCGATGATGGTTCTGACCTCAATAGTGACCTGATGAGAACCATGTGTGAAACCTTCAAGGTCAAACACAAGAATTCCACAGCATACATACCTCAGATGAATGTAGCCATTGAGGCTGTCAACAAGAATATCAAAAAGATAATGAGAAAGATGATAAAGAAGCACAAGCAATGGCATGAGAAGTTGTCATTCGCCTTACTGGGATATGGCACCACAGTTTGCACATCAACTGGGGCAACTCCTTACATGCTAGTTTATGGTGCAGAACCCGTTATTCTTGCCGAGGTCAAAATTCCATCCCTGAGAATCATACAAGAAGCCGAACTCAGCGATGCAGAGTGGGTACGAAGCCGTTATGAGCAATTGGCCCTCATAGACAGAAAAAGAATGAACGCAGTTTGTCATGGTCAGCTATATCAGAACAGAATGACCAGAGCCTTCAACAAGAAAGTCAAGTCGAGATGATTCACACCGGGCAACTGGTGTTAAAGAAGATCTTCCCTCACCAAGACGAAGCAAAAGAGAAATTTTCTCCCAATTGGCAAGGCCCGTACATGGTTCACCGAGTGTTGACAGGAGGAGCACTCATACTTGGAGAAATGGATGGAGAAATCTGGCCAAAGCCAATAGACTCAGATGCAATCAAGCGCTACTATGTGTAACTTTTATGCTTTTCTCAAATGTTGTAAATTGAACTACGCCTGACCTGATTCCCGTTTAAGAGGGGATACATAGGCAGCCCTATGGGTTCGGTCACATTTTAGTAAAATGAAACTGGAGCAGAATTTTGAAGAGGGACCTCAAAATTCTGAAGCAAATGCAGCCGAGCACTGCACAAGCAACATCCAGAAGATTTCACCCACCAACCTGAGGCTTTGGGGAGGACCCTCAAAATTCTATAGCAAGAGAGGTTGCAATGCCTTGAACCGCGTCGTGGTCGTCGGTTCATCCAAAGTTATTATTACTTTAAATTGTATGTTATGTTTTTATAAAACCATGCATATTTGCTTTCTCAAAATGACAGCTTGTTTAGCAACGCTACCCCTGTGATATGAATAACAAAGTCCGCGTTGTCAAGAAGACAGGTCGAGCAAAGCCTGTGGGAATGCGAACTAACCATCCTCTTTACAGAACTCACAAATTTTCTTTGGATGCAGGCACCAAGACGGCGAAAACCCAGAACACATTACTATCTTTGCAAAATGCATATTTCTTAAGGACACGCTCTCAAACTTGTCGCGCATGCCGACACTTACTATCATCGCAAACAATGCTTATTCACCACAATCGTATCACCGCAGTTTATCATCAGCTAAGAACTCTTACTATCATTTTATTTCCTGTACTGCATAAGGCTACCATTCTGCCTTCTAAGGTTCTACGCTACCTCCCATGCATTTTATTTCCTGCACTGCATAAGGCTACCATTCTGCCTTCCGAGGTTCTACGCTACCTCCCCTGCATTTTATTTCCTGCACTGCATAAGGCTACCATTCTGTCTTCCGAGGTTCTACGCTACCTGCCCTGCATTTTACTTCATTGCATAAAACTCCTATCTACCTCTTCAAAGCAACCACCTTTCATGACGTTACTTATTTATGTTTTTCTCGGGCTAAGTTCTGCCCCTCTTTTCTTTCGCAAATTGCAAGACTAAACTTTGTCTTGTTAGCATGATACCACTGCATTCTTCATGGGCTGAAATATCGCCAACTTGTCCAAAGGCGTCATCGTTCGGAGGCACCATCTTCATGGCCCGAGAACATCATTTCATGGCCTGAGGATTTATTTTATTCGACTTGCATATCATTATTCAAAGGCACCATGGTTCAGAGACACCATCCTTAGGCCCGAGAATGTCATTTCATAGCCTGCGAATCCCGCACCAAGCGATTCATGGCCCAGGACATCATGGTCTAAAGACAATCATCCACAATTGTCCAAAGACAGCATTCATAGTCCAACGGGAACTTGCATCATGTTTATATTATGCATGATATATGGTTGTTATCTATTTGCAGGTAATCTAGCCGGGACAGCCAACTAGGCAGGAGCGGATCGTTCCAATTCCCCGATACAACCTAGTAAGACCTTCCTATTTTTCTTTACCTCGCACCTTGCACCTGTTCTTGTAAACATCACCGGTATATTTCATTGATGATTCCGGAACTACATACGGCCTGATTCCTATAAAACTAGGGATATATAGGCAGCTCAGAAGCCATAGTGCGGCCTAATTCTACCCCACAGTTTCATCTCGGTCAAAATTGGTCATCATATCTTTACCCGACAACTCTTTCATCCTTCCCGGGTAAAGAGGGGAAGTTGTTGATACCTAATTTTTCCTCAAACTATTTTTTGAACTTGCGTATGTACCTTCAAAATCACTCTTTACAGTAACTGGTATTTTCCCATAATTTTTTCATATCTTTTATCAAATTTTTCCCATTTATCTAATACTTTATATTCTATAATTATTCATAAATGATGTTATAAATAATTTCAAATCATTTTCTTGCTCAATATGTTATTCATATCCTATTTAATTCTGTTAGAACTTAAATATTTCAAAAATTAGCCAATACTGGCATTATTTAGCTAATTTCAGCAATTTTTGCAATAATAGCACAAATGTACATTTATACCATTTTAAAATCAATAAACGATCATTTATATTTTTATATATTAGTTAATCACCTTAATTTCATTTATTTGGTCTTAATTTCATTTTTACACAATTATTAGCTATTTTATTAATTAATTATCTTATTTAATTGGGTATTTAACATTTAGCCACATTTCTATTTAAATTATAACAAGTTTTTAACTTAACCCCACCTTACCTTTAACATTAGCCGACCCATCCCAAACCAAACCTCATACCCGGCCCAACTCCTAATCAATCTGAACCGTTGATCAAAATAGATCAACGGCCCAGACACCCCTTACCATAATTAAAACCCCCAATGACCCCCCTCCGACCTCTCATTTGCCATCTCTCATTCTCTCTAAATCTCTCTCTGGTTCTCTCTGGTTCTTTCTAGAACCTTCCTTGGCTTCTCTCTTCTGATGACGTCCATTCATCTTCTCCGGCTGGTTCTCTCACCGGAAACCATGGCTCCTGATCATCTCCTGGTTACTTGTTCACCTTGCATGGTCTACTTATACCTTAGGGTCCTCAGATGAACCTGGAGCGGTTCACTCACCTCCTATGGGTCTCTTGCCGTGTTCCGGCCACCCCCCGGCCATATGAGTAAGTTTGCAGTACCCCTCACCTAAATCGAGGTCGTTCATGAGGTTTGCCCTCTCTTCTCGGTTCTACGAAACCCTAGTCCTCTGTACTTTTGGGTTTTCCTTAAGATCCATTTTATATTTACCATATTATAAAGTTTCTCTATATTTTTTTTTCTCTGTAAAATCTCGTTTTAACAGTTTCAAAACTAGGGTTTCTCGACCCTATTCTCAAATGGCTTTCTTTTGATTTTTTAGCCATCTATGCTATGTTAAAGCGATTATCTCATGATTTTGTGTTATCTAAACTGTTATTGATGAAACCCTAGTGTTCTGGGTTGACCTTTATCACTTAACTATGTGTATTCGTGTGTTCTTTGTGACTCTTGTTTTAATCCATTGCTGTGACCTTTAAATTTCTGCTGTTCTATGAGCATTACTCTGTGTTGATCAATGACTGTTGTTTAAATGCTTAATAAATCCGACCATTTACCTTATTGATTATTTACCTATTGATTTTATACTAATTTTGTGTAAAAACCCCTAAGCCTATGATGTTTTCCGTGAATAGATGATGTAACGACCCGACCGGTCGTTCCGTGAGATTTACCCCGTTTCCCACGTTTCTGCTTCATTTTATGTGGTTCAGCTTCATCTATGTGTGTTGGATCGGTTGGTTCAAGTTCAGAGTGGTCATGGTGAGCATTGAGGCAATTAGTCTCTCAAGGTAGCTTAATAGTTGAGAAAGTCAACTGAGAGTTGACTTATTGGTGAATGACCTCGGGATGCGGATTTTATTGCTCGGATAGCTTCGTTAGGTGATTTGGGACTTAGGAGTGTGTTCAGAATATTTTTGTGATGTCCAGTGAAGAATTAGGCTTGAATTGGCGAAAGCTAGTTTTTGGCGATTTCCGGTCGGTAGTGGAAAATAGGCTATCGAGTTCAGAATGGAATTCTAGAAGTTGGAACAATTTTGTAATGTCATTTTGGTTATGTATGCAAAATTTCAGGTTAATCGGAGGTGTTTTGGTTGGTTTCGGCGTAGTTAGCGATATTTGGAAGTTTCAAAGTTCTTAGGCTAGAATTTGATGTAAATTTTTTGGTTTCGTGTTGTTTTTGGTGTTTCGAAGGCTTGACTAAGTTTTAATAATGTTATGGGATATGTTGGTATGTTTGGTTAAGGTCCCGAGGGCCTCGGGTGTGTTTCGGATGGTTAACGGACCAACTTTTGGCTTGAAAGGTTCTGGTTTTCTTCTACGCGATCGCATGAGGATGTTTGCGATCGCGTTGAATGGTTTGCGATCGCATGAGTATGAGTGGTTGATCAGTGCAATCGCGTGGTATTGTCTGTGATCGTGTAGAGTTAAAGGGCCGCGTGGGTGAGTTGAGCTTTGTTCTTCGTGATCGTGTGAAATGGTTTGCGATCGCGTGGGTTTAAGTCCTGATGAATCGCGATCTCATGAGGTTTTCTGTGATCGCGTAAGCTAAATTGATGGGGAAGCAAGTTTGTTCTTCGCGATCGCGTGCCAAAGTTTGCGATCGCAGTGAAGGAATTATTTTAGCAGGGGCAGAATGTTTAAAAGGCCTAAGTGCGAAATTTGTTTTCATATCTTCCATTGTTGCAGGCGAAATTGAGAGCTTTTGAGAGGAAATTGAAGGGAAATCAAGAGAAATCATCTGGAGGTAAGAATTTCAACTTCATAACACGTTTCTTTGTCAATTCTAAAGTGATTAAACCACAAAATTTCTGGAAATTTAACCAAGTTGGGGAAGAAGGGTCCATGGGAAATTTATTTTTCTTTTGAGAATTTGAGTAAGCAACTGTGGTCCGATTTTAGTGTTCGTGGTATGTATGGAATCGTGGGAAGACGAGGTTTCTAATGATGTAAAAAAAAATTGGATTCCAAGATGTGGGCCCGGGGCTCGGGTTTGGCCGAATTTCGAGATTTTTGTGTACTTTGATAGTTTTCGATTGGGTTGTGTGTCACGACCCATTTCCAGAGTCGTGATGGCGCTTATCGTGGAACCAGGCAAGCCACCCATTTTTATCTAACTAAATACAAATTCTTATAAAGATGCCCCTTTTAACAAATTTTGAAAGTTATAATAAGGTAATAGCCCAGTATTTTGAAAGAAAAAAAACAGTTCATAAAACTCAAACGAACAACCCTACCAATCCCGGATCTAGTGTCACACAATCATGAGCTGCTAATACCAAATAAAAATCAAACGAAATGACTAACATAGTCTGAAAATAAATAAGACAAGTATAAAGGAAAGAGAAGACGAGATCACGGTCGCCAGCTGCTACCTCGTCAACTATGATGGAACTGCTATGATCCCTGACCCGAGATGAACTCCTCTGTACCTGGATCTGCACACAAGGTGCAGTGGGGTAACGTGAGTACACCAACTCAGTAGTAACGAAACCAAACTACGGGCTGAGAGGTAGTGACAGACTAAACCTCTGAGATCTCAAACAACAGTATGTAAATTGGACATGACAGTAGTATATCAGGAAATGAATACGACGTATCAAGATATGTCTGTAACCCTGCATACTAGCATGAATGCATATAGAGTCATGCATGATGTGTACTCATAATCCAAGCTCTCACAAGGTGGTCCACTTAGTACTAGAATACGGCCTTCAGGCCCAAGGGAGTCCATCCCGGATATTATATAAACACGAGTGACACAGTCACCAAGTACTGAGGAAAACAGCTGATCCAGCCCCCACGGAGAAATCCATCTCCGGAACATAATAACCATGGAGAAATCCATCTCCGGAACATAACAACCATGGAGAAATCCATCTCCGGAACATAACAACCACGGAGAAATCTATCTCCGGAATATCTGTGCGCTCACTAGGGGTGTATAGACTCCGGATGGGCTCTTTTCAGCCCAAGCGCTATATCAAGCCAACGAAGGCATGATCTCAGGATCGCTGCGATGTGCAGTCCGACCTCATAACTTTCTCAAACTAGGCTGTAGGCCTCACTCAGTCGGTACCTTCCAGTCTCACTTAGAATGCTCTGACATATGCAATGCAGCCCAAGCCAAGGATAATATAAATAAACTAGCAACTTACGAGACTGAGGCATGAAACATATACTATAACAGGACTGAGTGCATGAAAGCAATAATTACAGATAGAGACAACAAAATCGTCCATTCCGGTCTAAACACATCGGCGTGAAGCCTTAACATTTATACTTAGCATGATTTCTATTTCGTTTCAGGTAATTACCACCTTCACAGTACAATATCAATCTGGGATAACCAATAGACAGTGCCATGGGATGAACCAGGCTACAAATATTTGGTAAACGCCCGCATGCCCGTCACTTGGAAAGTGCGTCAAATAGTTTGGGGTTTCGAACCCTCAGTTCCAAATTTGGAAGTGTTACTTACCTCAAAATCGGCTAATACACTACTCCGAAATTCCCTTGCCTATAAATTCAGCCTCCAAGTGCTCCAAATCTACCAAGTTCAGATTTTTATCATCAATATAAGCCTAAGGAACGATTTCCAATTGAAAATATCAAAATTCACCCAAAAACCCGAAATTGGTCAAACCTGACCCCCGGGCCCACGTCCCGAAACACAGAAATTTTTACAGAAAAGTGTTCCCATCCTCCCACAATTCCGTACATATAAAGAACACCAAAATTGGAGTTCGTTTGACCCCTCAAATCGACCCCTAAAGGTCTCTTAATCTCAATCCCTAAAACCCAGTTTACACTGACTTTTCCCTAATTTTCACCATAATTCCGACCTTTAATCACATGTAAACGAGTTTAGAGTCCAACGATCTTACCTTGGCGAAGAACTATCGAATTCCCTCCTCAAAAACCCTTCAAAAAGCTTCAACCCGTATGAAATATTGAGAAAATGGCTAAAATTCACGAAGGCACGTTTTTATACCTTCTGTCCAGTGAATTTCGCACTTGCAATCACTTACTCGCACCTGCGGCTTCGCAGGTGCGATGGCCCTTCCGCACCTGCGATCCCCCCTGGGGTCTCACAATTTCCGCACCTGCGACATTGCATGTGCGACAAACACCTCGCACCTGCGGACCATTCCCTACACATGCAAAAACTCGCACCTCCGACCATTCTCCCGCTCCTACGTAACCGCACCTGCGACTCCCCTTCTGCAGGTGCGAAAACACCAGCAAACCAGCACTCAGTAGATTTTTCCTAAAGCCAAAATGCTCGATAGCCACCCGATATCAATCCCGAGCCCCTCGGGACCCCAACCAAAGTTACCAACACATCCCACAACATCATTCAAACTTAGTTGCACTCTCAAAACACCATAACTAACATCAAAACACCAAATTTACATTGGATTCAAGCCTAAAAACTTTGAAATTTCTAAAATTCGCCAACTACGCCGCAACCAACCAAAACACCTCCAATTTACCTGAAATTTTGCAGACACATCCCAAATGGCATTATGAACCGGTTCCAACTGTCGGAATTCCATTCCGACCCCGATAGCCTGTTTTTCACTGCCTACCGGAAATCGCCAAAAACTAACTTCCGCCAATTCAAGCCTAATTCTACACGGGACATCACAAAATTATTCCGAGCACACTCCTAAGTCCCAAATCACCTAACGAAGCTATCCGAGCCATAAAATCCGCATTCCGAGGTCATTTACCAAGAGTTGACTTTTCCCATTATAAGGCTATCTTTAAAGACTAAGTTAATGAATTCTCATTTAGCCATTCCGATTTCGAGCCTATCAACTCTAACACATCAATAATAGAATAACCAATTTATAACAAGTCGATAAAAGTATTTTAAATGCATTTTTTCACGTAACGACAGGCCGAGTCGTTACATTCTCTCTCTCTTAAACAAACGTTCGTCCTCGAACGGGTCTTGAAACATACCTGGAATCTCAAACAAGTGAGGATATTTGCTCTGCATCTCCCGCTCTGTCTCCCAAGTAGCCTCCTCCACTGGCTGACCTCTCCAATGGACCTTCACTGAAGCTATCTCCTTTGACCTCAACTTTTTGACCTCGCGAGCCAAAATAGCCACTGGCTCTACCTCATAAGACATATCATCCTCTAGCTGAACTGTGCTGAAGTCTAACACATGAGACAGGTCACCAACATATTTTTTGAGCATCGACACATGAAATACCGGATGAACACTCGATAGACTGGGTGGCAAGGCAAGTCTATAAGCCACTTCCCCAACCTTCTGAAGCAATTCGAAGGGACCAATAAACCGCGGACTAAGCTTTTCTCTATTTCCGAACCTCATAACACCCTTCATGGGTGATACCTTCAGCAGTACCTTATCCCCTTCCATAAAAGATACATCCAGAACCTTCCGGTCTGTATAACTCTTTTGTCTAGACTGCGCCGTGTGAAGTCGCTCCTGAATCAACTTCACCTTCTCCAACGCATCCTGCACCAAATATATGCCCAATAACTTAGCCTCCCCAGGCTCGAACCAACAAAATGGCGACCTACACCTCTTACCATATAAAGCCTCATACGGGGCCATCTGAATACTGGACTGGTGTTGTTATATGCAAACTCCGCTAATGGAAGGAACTGATCCCATGAACCACAAAAATCAATCACACAAGCCCGCAACATGTCCTTCAAAATTTTTTACAGAAAAGTGTTCTTCATCCTCCCACGATTCCGTACATATAAAGAACACCAAAATCGGAGTCCGTTTGACCCCTCAAATCGACCTCTAAAGGTCTCTTAATCTCAAGCCCTAAAACCCAATTTACACTGACTTTTCCCTAATTTTCACCATAATTCCGACATTTAATCACATGTAAACGAGTTTAGAGTCCAAAGATCTTATCTTGGTGAAGAACTATTGAATTCCCTCTTCAAAAACCCTTCAAAAAGCTTCAACCCGTATGAAATATTGAGAAAATGGCTAAAATTCACGAAGGCACGTTTTTATACCTTCTGTCCAGTGACTTTCCCACCTGCGATCACTTACTTGCACCTGCGGCTTCGTAGGTGGGATGGCCCTTCCTCACCTGCGATCCCCCATGGGGTCTCAAAATTTCCGCACCTACGATACACATTCCGCACCTGCAACATCGCAGGTGCGACAAACCCCTCGCACCTGTGGACCATTCCCTACATATGCAAAAACTCGCACCTGCGACCTGTCTCCCGCTCCTGCGTAACCGCACCTGCGACTCCCATTTCGCAGGTGCAAAAACACCAGAAAACCAGCACTCAGCAGATTTTTCCTAAAGCCAAAATGCTCGATAGCCACCCGATATCAATCCCGTGCCCCTCGGGACCCCAACCAAAGTTACCAACACATCCCACAACATCATTCAAACTTAGTTTACACTCTCAAAACACCATAACTAACACCAAATTTACATTGGATTCAAGCCTAAAAACATTAAAATTTCTAATATTCGCCAACTACGCCGCAACCAACCAAACCACTTCCGATTTACCTGAAATTTTGCAGACACATCCAAAATGGCATTACAAACCGGTTCCAACTGTCGGAATTCCATTCCGACCCCAAAAACTAACTTCTGCCAATTCAAGACTAATTCTACACCGGACATCACAAAATTATTCCGAGCACACTCCTAAGTCCCAAATCACCTAACGAAGCTATCCGAGCCATAAAATCTGCATTCCGAAGTTGTTTACCAATAAGTCAAATCTCAGTTGACTTTTCCCATTATAAGGCTATCTTTAAAGACTAAGTTACTGAATTCGCATTTAACCATTCCGATTTCGAGCCTATCAACTCTAATAGATCAATAATAGAATAACCAATTTATAACAAGTCGATAAAAGTATTTTAAATGCAGGTTTTTACATAACGACAGGCCGGGTCGTTACATCGTGTTCCTTGAGTATATATTGATGAGTTGAACTGGTTTTGGCTAGATTCGGAGCAATCGGGAGCCAATTTGAGGGGCATGAGCATAGCGGACTAGTGTTGTCTCCTAGTAGAGGTAAGTATTAGTTATAAATCTTGTCCTGAGGGTATGGAACCCCGGACTACATATCTTCCCACTAATTTTTAGAAAGGCGCACATGTCAGATGACGAGTATGTGGCGCGTACTGATTTTTGGATTGGACTAGGTCCTCTCCGCGGCAACTAATGAGTTGCATATTTACTCAAAACCTTATGTTAAATTATTTTCTAAAGGTTTGTGAAATATTTGGGCTATAAGCCGTGTTTGGGGCCTCGTGCCGATCTGTTTAGACCCTTTGAGGGTGTTTTACTGCTGTTTTCCTGACTACCTGTCGACGGTTTTTACTCAATATCATTATGCATACTGTTTTATTTGAAACTCAGCCTGATTTACACTTCATGAGCATTAAAATGATGTTTTCGGGTCGAGTACCCCGTTCTATTACTTTGCTCGAGGGGCTTTTCGAGTGGTTCCACCGAGTGTGGCCGAGGGCCAAGAGTGATGGTGAGATGCTGAGTGATATTAGCGCTTGGGCTGAAGGAGCCCCTCCGGAGTCTGTACACACCCCCAGTGAGCGCACCGAGTGCGAGTGACGAGTGATTGGGAGGCATGACTGATTGTGAGGTGCTGAGTGATTGTGAGGCGCTGAGGGACTGTGAGGCATGCCCGAGGGGCTGATTATGAAACATGTTCTTGCCCGAGGGGCTACTATGACTTCTCTACATTCATTTGCATACCAAATCCTTTGTTTTAAAGTTGTTAAAAATGTGCATTATTTAAAGGACTTTTTATGAAGTTGATTTTTAAGACATGATGATTTCGTATATCTATGTTATACTATTGGAAAGTAAGGTTGTGTATATTGTGACTTGATGACATTGATTTTTATGTGTTTCTTGCTACTCAGACCTGATTTATTTTCATTACTATTGAGTTGGCGTACTCACATTACTCCCTGCACCTTGTGTGCAGATTCAGGTGTTAGGGCAGGGTGAGTTTTCTATCTGTTCCAGTGATCCTCGGAGGTTTGCAAGGTGGCTGCATGCGTCCACAGTCCTGCTCCCTCTCTTGTTTAATATTATAGAATTTATTTTCGTTGAGTTGTATATTTATGTAGATGCTCATGACCAGTGACTCCGGGTTCTTGGTGGTTGTATTTAATATTCAGTATAGTTTTGACTGTTTTTATAATTGTTTAAAGGAAACTTTTATGGGAAATCAATATAGTAAAGAGGTAAATGGGAGTTTATTATGATTTGAGTGAAGTTCTGGCTGACCTACTTCCATGATAGGCGCCATCACGACTGGCCTGGATTTGGGGTCGTGACAGATGATCTTGTGTATGTCCTCCGTAATTCTGTACCAATTTTTGAATTCTTTCCATACTTCTGTGATACTTTCCTTAACTATATTGGATTCCCTGTAATTGTAATTGCATCCGAGATTATTTCAATTGATTTTAAAATTGATACCCTACTTTACTTTATAAATATACTGTTAGTTCAACTTTCCTTAAATATATACTATGTATTTGGCTTTTATTATGTTCTATGTGATTTCCTTGTCCCTAATTAAACAAAATCAGTCTTATAAGTTGATTTCTTTTCCTTATTTTACCTTGACTATACCGTTTGAGCTAGACTCCTTAATTGAAGGAGTCCAATTCATCTTAATTAGTGTTGATTGATTTTTATTTCCATAATTTACCTATGCACTACTCGTTTTCAAAGCTATATAAAGACATGTCTTCCCTCTTCACAAGCACACTGAAATTCACATACAGACTGATATTGAGAGCACTGACACACACAGACATTGCTCTGAACTTTTCTGTGCTTTCATACACTTCTTGCTCTCTGCATCTATTTCGGATTACTCAGTCGGCTGAAAGCCAAGACTGAGTAACCTCTATTGCTCTTGTGCACCTACATACTACTGTCCTACTGTTTCCCTCTCATTTTGCATACTATTGTTCTACTGCTGCTCTCTTTGTCCTATATAATGCTGTTTGCCGCTCTATCTCTTTGCACTTTGCTGTTCTATACCCTTGACTGGTATGTTCCAAATTTAAGTTTACAGAGTCTCAACACAATATGTTTCAATTCATGTTAATATATTTGTTGTTCCTTATGTGTTTTATCCTATGGTTTTACTGTCTGCCATGTAACTAGCTTAACCCCTGTCATGTCTTCCCCTTTTGTAAAGTCTTGAATATGTATCTGGTTTTTCATATGGTTCCCTGTAATTATGTAATTAGCATGCCCCTCTTACTATTTTTCCTTTCCCTTATGTGTGATATGTCTCCAGCATGCTTATGTGTTCACATGTTGATATTTCTTGCCTTGACTTGATTGTGGTTACCTGTTCTCACCTTCTGTTTAACTCTATATGCTGTAAATATGCTTAACTCTATATGCTGTAAATATGCTTCTCCTGCTACTTGATTATTATACAGTCTTGATCCTATTAATTTATGCTATTATGTGACGACTATTTGGTAATTATGTGATAACTGTAATTCTGCCTCACTCTAATGCTTAATGTTATATGTCCCCAATCCCTTACCCCTGTTTGTATTTGCTCTTTCATGAGTCCTTTTGTCTCTTGGTTACAGTTGTACTGCTTCTCTTTTAAAACTCCTTTACTACTGTTCCTAAAGTTATTTTTCAAAATGTTGCTGTTTTAAAAACTGCTCTTTTCAAAATCCAATTCTCTTTTAAAATTCCAAACACTTCCCACTACTCTTAGATTGTAGGTTCTGCCCCCTTCGAATGAGCACTCCCTTGGGGACCTCTGAGTACCCATTGAACTCTGACACAAAAGGCTAGCCTTCTACACTGCACGTACTCATTCCTACCTAGGGAACCTGGGTGTGAGCACTGTCCAGAATCTTCTGAGGTCCTTAGAGACTATGACACACTTGGGTTGAAAGAGGTCTTGGCATATGGCATGTTGGATATGGTACTTTGGCTAGGCTCCCTATAGTATAACTTCTTGATTTTCCTTTATTCAGTTGTGTAATTCATTATTCGTGGCCTGTAATAATTTGTAAATGAATATTTAGGGATGGATAGTGAAAGGGTGGGGTTATGGATGCATGTGTAATTTTTGGGTAGAAATCATGTCTTAGGATTTATTTTATCTCTGTGCGTAATAGAAAACCCTGTTTAGGACATATCTACCATGCAATAGAGATCATGTCTTAGGTATATTTGTGTTTGCATCTCACCACATGCATGCTCACGTAGAAAAATCATGCTAATACCTGTTATAATTACGGTTGCTTCATTCAGAAATCCCGTTCTTGTTCGAATAATAACTGTCTTAAAATATTATTTCTGCATGCATATTCATCTAGATATCCAGCTATCATTAGAGGCCATATCACCTTAGGATCTATTTTCAGCATGTTTTAATTTAAGGTTTCGTGTTAAGTACTCTGTTGAGCACCTAGAACAGCATGTATTAGGCTCAATAATTAAGTAAAATCAGGCCCCCTGTATCATCCACATAGATAATAACCTCGCCTAAAATATGTTCCAAATGGTTGAAAACGTTTTCCTGCATTTTTAAAACCAAACTGATTTCAAACTGATATCTTGCTTGCATTCTTAGATACCATGCCTATAGGATCTACATTTTTCTCATCACATGTCTGTCTAAGGACCTACACTCCGCCTATGTCTTAAAATAATAATCAACATATGTTCAGACGCCTGGGCGAACCTTAGGCACAGATGTTTGTTAAAAATCAAAAACTATTTTTTGCACACTGTCTATTAACCAATGGTTTTAAAATCAGTCATGCATTCTTTTTCTGAAACCCGTCCAAACCCTATTGTTTGCTACAATCTTCACACCTAGAATTCCTGCTTAGGTTCTAAATCTAAGACCTTCGTTTTGTTTGAGACGTGCTATTTATAAGCATTACTTGTGGAGGAGTACTTGAGCCATATGTTTGTTATGTGTATCCCATATGTGTAAGTCCTAACTGTTTTTCTGCTTGTCGCTTAGAATTCTATCCTTTAAACTTAGGGGTTCAACCGAGTACTCACCTTGTAGGATTTAGTAGTCCTAAACACCCTCCAGGACTTATAGAATGGGACGGGTAATAGCATGCAATAAGCTAAATAAACCTCTACGGGGTGGGAAGGGTAGAATACAGATATGATGACCGGTGCGCTAATATCACGTGTAGCCCCTCTTCAAGGAGTGATTACCAGATATTGCATTGATGAGATTCGTATTACTTTATAACCTAGGACAATTCTTTTTCAAATGTTTTTACCCTAATGTTTTCCCAAAACCTTTAAAGATTTTCATAGTTGTTTTAAATCCCCTCTTATGTGAACCTTACTCACTATTTGTGTACTGTCCAAATTCACAAAACTTCTTGGCTGGGACCCACAGTTGTGGATCTTGAGGGGCGCCTAACACCTTCCCCTTAGGATAATTTCAAGCCCTTACCTAATCTCCAGTAATGCAAACTAGTTCATGAGTTATCTATTCTAGGTGCCCTAACGCACCACAAAATCGTTAGGTGGTGAATCTTTCTTAAACCTCTTCCTTTAAGGAGTTTTCCAAAATGTCATGAACCCGATCTCTCCGCACCTGACCCATGCGAGGAAAAAGGGGGGTGCAACAGCCCTAACCCTTTCTCTCAAAACCGCCACCCTCAAACTCTCTCCTCTCCTCTTCTGAAATCCTAAGCACCGTTACCCCCTAATCTCCCTTTGATTCCAACCAGTTATGGAATCCATTGATGATTTTCTTACCTCATTGGTCCTCTCTCACTATTGTCTACTCATTTATGGCATAAGGGTAAACGGACCCGAACCCGTGCTTTGACGGTCCCGGAGGGTCCGTAGGAAAATATAGGACTTGGACGTATGCCCGAAATCGATTTCCGAGGTCCAAGCCCGAGATATGAATTTTTGAGTAAAATTATTTTCTGAAAATATTTAAGGAAATTAGAAATGAAATCTGATTAGAAAGTGATGGTATCTGGTCCGTATTTTGGTTCCGGTGCCTGGTACATGTCTTATATATGGTTTAAATACCTTCTGTAAAGTTTGGTTGAAATCGGATTTCGTTTGACGGGTTTCAGACTTAAAATGGAAAATTTGATGTTTTATGAAATTTGATAGAATTCATGGATTTTGAGGTTTAATTCGATGTATATGATGTTATATTGGCGATTTGATCGCACGGTTATGTTCGTAGAATGTTGTTGAGTCAGTGCATGTGATTTGTTAGGAGCCCCGAGGGCTCGGGAGTGTTTCGGAGGTGTCTCGGAGTGATTTTGAACTTAGGAAAATTGCTGGTTTTTGCTTCAGGAGGTCAATAAAAAAAAGAGATGTTAATTAATCAAAGGTCCAACTGATCACCACGCCTGTTGTTGCAAGTCCATTTGTTCTTCGCGATCGCGAAGCCTCTTCCGCGTTCGCGAAGCTTTAAGTTTTCCTTCATCGCGTTCGCGTCCATTCCCTCGCGATCGTGTAGGGTTATTTGACCCTGAGGGCTTAGCCCTCTTTTCCTCTTCGCGTTCGCGTACAGTTGACCACGATCGCGTAGGCTTACAGGTCTCCTTCATCGCGTTCGCGTGATGTCCCACGCATTCGCGTAAGTCAAGTTCTGGACCCCAGTTTTTTTTACTCTTCGCGATCGCGTCCTCCCTTCCTCGATAGCGATGGTCTATCCAGTCTACCCTTCGTGAACGCGACCTCCCTTCCGCGATCGCAAAGGGCAATTTTGCCCAGTGGTATACAAATATTTCCAGAACCAGTAGCTACGGGATTTACTTAGAAAATAATGAACTTCTTCTTCTCCAAGGCCCTTAGGCGTCCATTGAAGCCTTCCTTCACCAAAACATATTGGGTTAGTAAATTTTAACTCGTTTCCTTCATTTTTTATCCATATTCAATAAATTCCTAAGCCCAACACATGCAAATTAGAGTAGAAAAATCTGGAATTTGGGTAGAGTTAAGCCCTTTTGAATTTTCTTGATTTAGACCTCATTTTGGGGTCGATATTGAAAATAAATTATATATTCGGGCTCGTGGGTGAATGGGTGACATTGTTTTGGTCCGAGCCTCGTGTTTGGGCCAAGCAGGCCCGGGGTCGAATTTTGATAATTTGGGAAGAATGCTAGGAAATGGATAATTAGGCCATGTAATTGAATCATCTAATCCTTATAGATATAATTGAGTTGATTATGTCTAGATAATACCATTCCGGAGTTCAATTCTAAAGGAAAGGCGGTGTTAGAGGGTTGATTGCTATATTTTGGACCGAGGTAAGTGTTTGGTCTAACCTTAGCTTAAGGGAATATGAGTTGAGTATTATTTGCTATTTGCTAATTGTAAAATACGATGTATAGGCATGGTGACGAGTATCTATACATTGGTGTCTAGCATGACCGTGAGTTCCTATATTATGAATGTTCTGATTTTGTTGTAATTTCTATGCCTAATTGATGATTTCTATATGTTGTAAAGGGCATGTGAAGGGAATCATAATCTTTAAACACCTTTGGAGCATTGGCTCAAATTGTGAAATGAATAATGAAGATATATGCGATAATTACATCCTTTGGAGCATTGGCTCAAATCGTGAAACGAATAATGAAGATATATGAGATAATTACATCCCTTGGAGCATTGGCTCAAGTAGTAGAATAAATCATGGAAATGAAAGTGAAAGAAAGAGAAAGAGTTATTGAAATATACCCTTGCCAGGTCATCGTTGTATAGTTCCCTTTCTGAGATTTGATTGTTTAATTGATGTTCCCTTGCCGGAATTTGATTGTTTAATTGATGTTCCCTTGCCGGAATTTATAATTTTTAATTTGTTTATTTCCTTGCCCTTGTTTTTGATTGCTGTTTGGGTGAGGAAGAGTGTTAAAGCACGAGGGGACATTCCGTGCCATGTTATATTATTATTATGCACGAGGGGACATTCCATGCCATGTTTTATATTTATTATGCACGAGGGGACATTCCGTGCCATGTTTTATATTATTATTATGCACGAGGGGACATTCCATGCCATGTTTTATATTTATTATGCACGAGGGGACATTCCGTGCCATGTTTTATATTATTATTATGCACGAGGGGACATTTCGTGCCATGTTATATTATTATTATGCACGAGGGGACATTTCGTGGCATGTTTTATATTGATTATGCACGAGGGGACATTCTGTGCCATGTTTCATATTGATTATACACGAGGGGATATTCCGCGCCATGTTTTATATTGATTATGCACGAGGGGACATTCCGTGCCATGTTTTATATGATTATTATGCACGAAGGGACATGCCGTGCCGCATCTTTCACTGGTTAAGCTGTGTTGTCAATTCCCGTTATTATTTTCAGATATTTGAGATTGTTGTTTTCGTTTTTGTCATTTCAGTATTTTCTATCTCTTACCCCAAGTATTTGTATCGTTAATTACTTTGAGAAATCGTTAGATAAATATTTTGTTTTGGTCGTTTATACATCTATGCCTTTTTACTTATTAGACCGGTGGTGTCTTTACTAGTCCTTGTCACTACTTCACCGAGGTTAGTCTTGATACTTACTGGGCACCGCTGTGGTGTGCTCATACTACACTTCTGCACATTTTTGTATGCAACTTAAGGTTATGTTTGTTGGTAGCTGTGCAGACTGCTGAGGAGACTCAAGGTAACCTGCTACTGCGTTCGCAGGCTTCAGAGTCAACTTCCTGTTTTATTTCTATTCAACTGTACTTACTTATTCCTAGATAGTTGTACTTATATTTGATAGAAAGATTTCGTAGAGCTTATGACTTATATTTACCGGGTTTTGGGAAGTTGTAAACTCTGTCAGGAATTCTATTTCGAAAATTTTAAAAATTCTACGTTACTGTTGTTGTTCAGTGGAAATATTAGGCTTACCTAGTTCCTAAGACTAGGTTCCATCACGATACCCAACAGAGGGAAATTTTCATTGTGACAATTTGGTATCAGAGCTCTAGGTTCATAGGTGCTACGAGTCATAAGCGGGTTTGTTAGAGTCTTGCGGATCGGTACGGAGACGTCTGTACTTATCTTCAAGAGGCTACGGAACTATCAGGACAATTTAACTTCCTTCATTCCTATCGTGCGAGTTCATTGATCTTAAAGTTTAAAATTATCATTTCATTCTCTCACCGATGGTGAGGACATGAGCGACGGTTCCAGATGATGTTACCCCAAAGCAAATGTCACAAGGGTCAGAGACAGAGGCCAACGAGGAGCACGTGCCGCAATTAAGATGCCTACTAGAGCAGCTGTTGGGGAGTCGCCAGTAGTCATAGTTAGGGGACATGTACTGGGGGTGCCTGTTGCTACCCCGGACTTCAGAAGACCAGATTGCAGTTTTGAGTACAATTGGTACATCGGCTCAGGCCGGGTTGATTCTAGTGCACCAATTGCTTCACAGATCAGGGGAGGAGTTCAGATTCCCACCGTCTACACTCTAGAGCAGCGAGATCATATTGGTCAAGTTCCAGTTGTCATGGCAGTATGACATGTGGTTTCAGTTCAGCCCGTGGTTGGGACATCAACATCAGAGGTAGAGCACCTTGGGATTTAGAGGTACTGGAAGTACCACCCTTGTATCTTTCAATGGATTGGCGGCGGGTGATGCCTAGGGTTTTCTAGAGGAGTGTCACCATATTCTTCGTACTTCGGGTATTGTGGAGACGAGCGAGATTGCTTTTGTCACGTATCAGGTCTAGAGAAGTGGATTGATCAGTGGTGGCGGCATATGAGTTGGGGTAGCCTAGCAGAGTTAGCCTTACTAGCATGGATTTAGTTTTCAGAATGTTTTGAGGGAAGTCGCACCTCAATTCCGTCGGGATGTACATCACATGGAGTTTGAGCAGTTGCATCACGACGCTATGTCACCATTGGAGTATGCCGTCAGATTCAGTGAGTTGGCCAGATATACACCTCACTTGGTTGCTTCAGTTAGAGGGAGAGTCTGTAAATTCATTGAGGGACTCAGGCACGGAAGAGAATCTTTGGTCAACCAGTTCAGTTGCATTACAAGCTTCGCATGGGAGCGTTTCAGATACTCATAGGTCTCCGAGGATCCGTATCGTATGTCTTCCACAGCCACATCGACAGAGAGATTGTTTTCATTATGGAGATGTTAGCCACATGGTAAGAAATTGTTCCAGGATTTAGGTGGGAGAGTTATAACAGGGTGTTCAGGTGGATAGAAGGCGCCTAAGAGGGGGAGACCTGACCCGTTGATGTGTTGCATATATTAGGCTAGAGGCCGTCGTGTCAGATATCATCACCCAGGTATGGTTTGATGTGCTAAAGTGGGGTACCATTGTATTTCAATATAGTCCTTTTGATCAGGATGAGTTCCCATTATGTGTTGTCTCATTTATGAGTGAGTTTCACGTATTGCACTCTATTTTTGTGCTTGCTCCTGTTGGGAGATTCTATGAGTAATAGCCATGTCTATCCTTTTTTTATTCATCATTGCTAGTGGTGAAACTAGAAGTGAGTCCATGTTGTCCTTCGTGGTAAGCTTTATGTGATTCTCTTGAGTATTTTGTTAGAGAGCTGGGATTTGATACCCCATTGAGATGTGAGTAAGTTAGCGCTATGATTTTCTTAGCCCAGATGAATTAGCGAGAGATTTCTATTGGTATGATATATATTCGACATGTGTCGTAAAGTTGAGGGTGAGACCCTCGTGATTCCTTGTGATTTGATATGTTTGGACCGGGCTGAGTACCGCGGTGGAATTTTTATCAGGATGGCATCCTTATTATTTGTTCATATGCTTTGGTTCTCTCTTGTTATATTGCTTTTGGTAAGTCGGTATCGATAGAGAGTTTTTCCTATGGGCTTGTTTGATAGTACCTTTATATATGCTTCTATTTTTCCTACTCAACCATTTCGTTATGTGCTTCTTTAGTCCACTTTGCGGGATGTGTGCCCAATGGTGTTAGCTGTGACTCGGTGATTCAGGTGTCTTCTAATGAGGTCTCTGTGTTTATTGCATCATTATCGGTATTATGGGATTTGGAAACAGAGAGTTCTTCCATATGTGGGACTAATTGACAATGTTGGGTTGATTTCGGGTAGTTATGGTGATCAAAAGTCCTATTGAGCCTATGCATGATGTGCTATGTTGTGTGGCAGTGCCTTATGGACGTAGACCTAAGTTGATGCAACTGGTTGAAGCTAATGCTGGACATGGATTTAGAATCGGGTCTTTTGGAAATGAGTAGAAAGTGAGGAATTGGTGTATGAGGCTATTCGATGATGATGAGAAGGCTATATGGCAGTTGTGATGGTGTCATCAGGCTTATGTAGGTTGGGGTGACGTGGGATCACCCACGGGTTTGTGTTGGAAAATGCGCAATTAGTGATTTGATGAGTTCAAGGTAAATCTTAGCACGTTCGAGGACGAACGTTTGTTTAAGAGGGGGAGATTGTGATGACCCAAAAGAGGTCATCCTGTATATTCTATCTAATTATGTGTTCCAAGGTCGTGAAAACCTCTTTCTATCTCACCTCGATTTGCATGCCCAGCCCGGGCGTGTAGCTGGGAAGCTTTTATGTGAAAATTGATAAAAATGAAAATTTTGAATTGGAAATTTTAATAAAGTTGACTTCAGTCAACGTTTTTGGTAAATAGACCCGGACCCATGATTTGACGGTCTCGGAGGGTTCATAGAAAAATATGGGACTTGGGCGTATGCCCGAAATCGAATTCCGAGGTCCCAAGTCCGAGAAATGAATTTTTAAAGAAAATTATTTTCTGAAAAATATAAAGGTTTTTGAAAATGAAATTTGAGGTGAAACCTGTGATATCGGGCCCGTATTATGATTCCAAAGCTCGTTACAGGTTCGATATGATTTATTTGTGTAATTTGTAAAATTTGGTAAGAAACGGACTTAATTTCATGTGATTCGGACCTTAAATGCAAAACTTAATGTTATAGAAGTTTGAAGAATTTTCATGGATTTTTAGTTTAATTCATCGTGTTAGTGTTGTTTTATGAGGTTTGAAACCTCGAGCAAGTATGTGTTAGGTTATATGACTTATGTGTGTGATTGGACGGGGTCCCAGGGGGGGCCTCGGGTACGTTTAGGATGCTCATCGGGTGTTAATAGCACTTGGGAGACAGCAGAACCATTGCTGATTCTGGTGTCTCACACCTGCGATGGACCTTCCGCAGGTGCGACGAGGAGCTCACAGGTGCGGAACTTATCCCAAACCCTCAATCCTCGCAGATGCGGTTAGTTTTTCGCAGGTGCGGCCATTTGACCGCAGGTGCGACCCCAGACTTTTTAGTGGGTTTTCGCACCTGCGATGATAGTTCTGCAGGTGCGGAATTGCTGGGCAGAAAACGGGCAGAACCGAGGGTTTATTTCATTTTCACCATTTTCGAATTGGGGAGCTCGGGAGAGCCGATTTTTGGAGGCTTTCGCACCTGGGTAATTTGGGTAAGTGATTTCTATCCATTATAAACCAATTTCCATGTTTCCAATCTTAAATCCAACCTTTAATTTCGAAAATTTTGGGTAGAAAATGGGATATACTTCATAGACCAAATTATTGAGTTTTGATTGGGTTTTTGACCTCCGATTTGAGAGATATTCATATGTTTAGACTTGTGAGTGAATGGGTGTCCGGAAAATATAATTTTTACCCGATTCCGAGATGTGGTCCCGGGGAACGTTTTGGGAGAATTTCCTAATTTCGCATATTAGCTTCGGACTTATTAATTATTTTGTTTCCTTGTGATGCTATTTACTCTATGCAATCAAATTTTCTAGATTTGGGCCACTCGGAGTTGGGTACTCGTGGCAAGAGCATGGTATTGAATTGATTAGCGCAGTCGAGGTACGTATCTTGCCTAACCTTGTGTGGGCGAACTACCTCTTAGGATTGAGTCTTCTATGTTGATTGTATTCGGGTACGCGAGGTGATGAGTGTGTACTCGAACTTATTTGCAAATAGATTGCCCGTTAGGGAGTTTTGGGTCGTTATGTTCCCCGTATATGAATTGAACTTGTTATAAATACATTCCAGATTCCTAATCGCATCTCCTCCTGTTCAAGTTAGAAGTACTTGCCTAGTATTCCTTGTTTCTTATCTGATCTTAATTGACTTAAATAAAGACTTGGTTTTTCCTACCATTATGTTATGTCTTCCTTCATATGCTGCCTATTTACTGAGCATTGTTCAAACTGAGTTTATTCGATGAAGCTAATTGTCTAAGTGAGATTGGTTATAGCTGGTTGCCTTGCCGGGATGATTTGGTTTCTTGGTTGCGAACTTCAATGTATAGAATCTTTGCTATATTTGTCTTGTCTTCCCCTCGTTATGATGTTCTCTCTTTGTGCTTGGCATTCCATTCAGTAGCTACTTCTTATGAGCGAGTTGTTACCATTTTTGTGACTTAAGTCTTGTATTGATTTGCTCATCGCACTTTGTATTCGGCCTTGTTTGCTTTTGCGTCGGTTGTGGCAATATATGTTGTCTCTATCGCATTCTGGTTATTCTCCTTAGTGGATGCATTGCATATTTAAATTGGGACTACAGACAGAGATCCAGGAGCTTTCTCCCTGTACTGCATTGCATATTTAAATTGGGACTAGGGATAGGGATCCAGGAGCTTTCCCTCTGTATTGCATCGCATATTTAAATTAGGACTACAGACAGAGATTCGGGAGATTTCGCCCTGTACTACATCGCATATTTAAATTGGGACTACGAATAGAGATCCGAGAGATTTCCCCATGTACTGCATCATATAATTAAATTGGGACTACGAGTAGAGATCCGGGAGCTTTCCCCCTGTACTGCATTGCATGACAAATTCTGAGTGGCGGACTGAGTTCCGGTAGTTTATCATTGAGGAGATTTGAATCGAAAGATATAAATATATATATTGAAAAGTATAGCTGAAAAGCAATTTTCTCCAGGAAAAGTTATGTCTAAAGGACTTCTTTTCGAAAGTATATTTGAAAAACAGTTGTCTTGCAGAATGATAATATTTGAAAGAGCGGTACTTGGGAAAATATATTTTGAACATCACGTGTTTTGATGATATTTGAAAGAACAGTACTTGGGAAAATATATTTTGAACATCACGTGTTTTGATGATATTTGAAAGTGCAGTACTTGAGAAAAAAATATTTTGAACATCACGTGTTTTGATGATATTTGAAAGAACAGTACTTGGGAAAATATATTTTGAACATCACGTGTTTTAATGATATTTGAAAGAACAGTACTTGAGAAAATATATTTTGAACACCACGTATATTGGTGATATTTGAAAAAGCAGTATTTGGGAAGGTGTATTTGAACACCCCGTATTTGAAGAGACTATGTTATAAAGATTTCTCTTTATAAAAATATATAAATATACATTTAGAGAAAGTATGTTTCAAATAAGAAATTTCTCTATTCCAAAATGATTATATCTTTAAAGTTTTCAAAATGAAATCACGATTTAAAGGTTTTCACTCGAAGGTTTGACCAGTTTTATTGAGTTATTGGCTAAGGCCTGACGTGAATAAATTGATGCAGTGTTATGTTGCTAGTGTTTTTATTGGGTTTAATTTCCCGCCATTTGGATTGCATTATTTCCATTCTCTTTGCATATTTCTATTATGTTGTCTGTTGATCGTGATTATTGAATTTCCTTCTGTATTATTCGATCGTATCGTTAATTAATTTGAGAAATCGTTAGATAAATATTTTCTTTCGGTCGTTTATACATCTATGCCTTTTTCCTTATGAGACCGGTGGTGTCTTGACTAGTCCTCGTCACTACTTCACCGAGGTTAGTCTTAATACTTACTGGGTACCGCTGTGGTGTGCTCATACTACACTTCTGCACATTTTTGTGTCCAGCTTCAGGTTATGGTTATGGTTGTTGGTAGCTGCGCATATCATTGCTGAGGAGACTCAAGGTAACCTGCTGCTGCATTTGCAGGCGTCGACGTCACCTTGTTGTTTTGTTTCTATTAATTGTACTTACTTATTCCTAGACAGTTGTACTTAGATTTGATAGAAATATTTCGTAGAGCTTATGACTTGTATTTACCGGGTTTTGGGAAGTTGTAAACTCTGTCAAGAATTCTATTTCGACTTTTTAAAGAATTATACATTATTGTTATTGTTCAGTGGAACTGCTAGGCTTACCTAGTCCATAAGACTAGGTGGCATCACGATACCCAACGGAGGAACATTTAGGTCGTGACAGTTCACAACTAGTTGATGCGTTCGCATAGGGTCTTCTCCCTATAGGTCCGCGTTCGCACCCTTGGGGTTGCGTTCGCATAGAGTAAAGTTTTCCTAGACCCCCAGACCTCACACTACCCTGTGCATTCGCACTCCCTTGAGTGCGTTCGTATAGGGCATTTACCTGACACCAACAACAAAAATAAAACACAAGATTTTTACTAAGTTTTGCACTCCGACACTTACCCGGAACTCACCCGAGCCCCCGGGGCTCAAAGCCAAATACACACACAAGCTCATAAACATCCTACGGACTTATTCAAGTAATTAAACCATCCAAATAACATCATAAACATCGAATTAAACCTCAAAATCTATTGAAATTCTCAAAAACTTCATAAACTTCAAATTGTGAATTTAATGTCCGAATCACGCAAAACGAAGTCCGTTTATTTCCAAACATCAAAGATAATACATGTAAAACATATTGAACCTGTTCCGGGCTCAGGAACCAAGATACAGACCCGATACCACAGTTTTCACATAACATTTCATTTTCAAAAACCTTTATATTTTTCAGAAAATAATTTTCTTTAAGAATTTATTTCTCGGATTTGGGACCTCGGAATTCAATTCCGGGCATACGCCCAAGACCCATATTTTCTTACAGACCCTCCGGGACTGTCAAATCACGAGTCCGAGTCCGTTTGTCAAAAATATTGACTGAAGTCAACTTTATTCAAATTTCTAATACAAAATTATCATTTTTATCAATTTTCACATAAGGGCTTCCCGGATACACGCCTGGGCTATGCACGTAAATCAAGGTGGGATAGAAGGAGGTTTTCACGACCTCGGAACATAGAATTAGATAGAACATACGGGATGACCCTTTTGGGTCATCACAGTGTGTCACCTCAATACCAATCACATAACACGTATTGTGAGGTTTCATATCCTATGCACTAAGTTAAGAAGAGTTACTTACCTCGAACGAGCCAATACCAATGTCGAGTAAACCAAGCGTTGTTCCAAAGACGCCATCACGCGCGTAACGACCTCCGAACGACTTAAAACTAGCCAAAAGTAATTCAAATACATCAAATACAGCACAAGGAAATAATTTCAAATGATAAAGATCAAATCCTTAATCAAAACCCAAAACTGACAAAAAATCACATCAGGGCCCACGCCTCGGAACCCGACAAAACTCATAAAATTTGACAACCCATTCGATTACGAGTCCAACCATACTAATTTCACACTATTCCGACTACAAATCGATGTTCAAAACTCAAAAATACATATTATGAAACTTTAGGCCAAAACCTCCAATTTTCCTCTTTAAATCCACAATCCAACTGCCAAAAATGAAGATAGATTCACAGAATAAGATCAAAACCAAGTGTAGAACACTTACCCCAATCCCTGTGATGAAAATTGCTCCAAAATCGCTTCATCCCGCGCTTGGAAATGTAAAAATGAAGTTAAAATCGCGAACCCTTGTATTTAACATCATGTCCAGCACTTCTGCATCTGCGGACATTTTGTCGCATCTGCGACCACCATTTTTGCGGTAAAAATTTGCTTCTGCGAAAAGCCTGGCTCAGTAATAACTTGCACCTGCTTGAGCCGGTTATGCGATCGCGCTTCTGCACATTTGAAATGCATTTGCGGTTGCGCAGGTGCATCCAAACACCCACACCTTCGATCCTCACGCCAAGCTCCCTTTCTCGCTTATGCAACTCCTCTAACACTTCTGCGGCCATTGCACTTGCGCTGCTTCTGCGCACTTGGACCGCATCCGCAGTTGCGCAGGTTCATCCAAGCACCCGCACCTGCAATCCTCACGTCTTGCTCTCTTTCTCGCTTCTACGATTGCTCTAACGCTTTTGCGGCCATCGCACCTGTGCAAAAGCAGCCGCATGTGCGATCATATCAGAACTAGCAGTCACCAGCCTTAGCCAAAATTTCCAAAATGCTTCAAACCTCGCTTGAAACTCACCCGAGCCCCTCAGGACCCCGTTTGAACATGCCAACAAGTTCCATAGCTCAATGTTGACCTACTCAAGGCCTCAAAACACACATAACAACATCGAAGCGACGAATCACCCCTCAAAATTGAAATCTATGAACTTTGAACTTTAAATTTCCAAACCTCGCGCCGAAACATATCAAATCATCCCGGAATGAACTCAAATTTTGCACACAAGTCCCAAATCACATGACGAAGCTATTTAAATTCCCGGAACCAAAATCCTAATCCGATGTCCTCAAAGTCAACTTCCGGTCAAACTTATGAACTTTCCAAACCTTCAAATTTCCAACTACCCCAATCTGTGCCAAAACCTTCTAGAAACATCCAAATGAAAATCCGAACATATGTATGATCCAAAATTACCATCCGGACCTAACGGAACCATAAAAACTCCGTACCGGGGTGAAATTCACAAAAAGTCAAACTTAGTCAACTCTTTCAACTTAAATCTTCAACAATGAAATTCATTCTCTCACACCGATTTTGAATAACCTGAAAACCAAAACCGATGATTGACATAAGTCATAATATATCATACATAGTTACTCATGCCCGTAAACTACTGCGCGAAGTGCAAATGCTCAAAACGACCGGTCGGACCGTTACACATGGAAAGCTTTGGAAATAAGTACTTCTATTTTGGGTAGGCTCAATTATGATAATTTGTTGGAACAACCAGTTGTGGTGTTTTCATATTTCCATTTAGGGTACACTTACATAATTATTAAAATTTGTGATCTAAAAGGCGTCACTCGGTTGGATATGGGATTTGTTTAGGGCGTTAAGCTTCGTAGAAAATTCCCATTCGACTTCCGATTTCTTTGCTGATGTTTGCCTCAACATTATACTGAAGGAGATATTGGATTTGATACCATTCTATAATCACGGCACATGTCAAACTGTCAACATATTGCCCGTTTTCGCACTTTGGAGCCTCACAATTTTATTTCCTTGGGTTTTAATCCAAAATAAGGATAAGTTATAGGAATTTTTACATTTCTATGCCACATAGGAAACCTTATTACCCTCAATGTTTAAGGTTTGACTTAATTACACTTAGTATACCAAATTATCAATTCTATACCATACTTAATTAATGGTCTAATTAATTGGACGTTTTTACTCCTTAATTAAAGGTGTCCATATATCCCACGTTTCTCTCTCCTAACTCCTCACCCCGCCCACGTTTTTACCCATACCCACGTTCTTTTTACCATTTTTCCTCTTCTGAAACAAAACAAAATTCCATTGCCCATTCTCCCAAGAGAAAATCCCCAACTGGGTTTGTTCAAAATCCTCTCTTTCTTCACTCTCTATTGCTTGTCGACTTCAAATCACCCCTAAAACTAATCAACCCCCTACCCCTTCTTCTGACTTTGATTCAAATTTTCCCGGGAAAGTAGAAGCATTAAGAGAGTAAAATCAGTGTGAAAAGTGTTACCTGAAAGATGTATGAGAAAGAGAGAGAAAATGGAATTTGCAAAGAGAGTTATACGCAAAGGTTCGATTAAAGGGAGAAAATAAGGAACTAGAATCTTATGCTGCAAACGGAGCCACCCCTTGGTCCCACTTCTCTACCCATTATTTTTAGGGTAATTTTACATTGGTCCCTGAGCTATATTATAACTGTAGTTCTATCCCTCAGAATTCAAGTTTAAAGTACTATTGAAATTTGAAGTACGGATTTTATTATATATATGGGTTAGTCGAATTCAAATCATAAAAATTGCACAGGACACCCTATTTGGTCGCCCCCATTTAACCTATACCCATTTTTTTGAAAAACTTTTAACTTGTACCCACTTTTTAAATAACTTCATCCTCCTTTTCCTCACTAAGCTGAAGTTCCTCAGTTACAAAGACAAAAAGTGCAGCTGAAGTTCGCAAGCTACTTCAGGCACGTCTACTAGAATGCTGAAGTTTTGCGTGATTGCCTTTGTTACTTCAGTTCCGTATGCTGAAATTATGCGAAAAAGAGGGTACACTTGTAATTGTTTATACAAAGAGAGTATACGTTAAAATGTGACACAAAAAGAGGGTATGGATGCAAATGCCTCATTCAAATCACCCCTGAAACCAATCAACCCCCTACCCCTTCTTCTGACTTTTATTCAAAGATCCAACTTTTAAAGACTAAGCTTCACCCTGAAACCTTAAACTGATTTGTAGTTTTTTTTGTAGAAATTATGTAGATGAAGAAAAAAATTTTGTAGTCAACATTTTTTTTCAACATAGAATGTAGTTTAATTGTAGTATAAATGTAGTAATTTTGTAGATACCCTTAAAAATAATACAACTTTATACAATACTTAAACTGATTTGAAGTTTATTTGTAGTTTTTTGTAGAAATTTTGTAGATGATGAGAAAATTTGTAGTGAACATGTTTTTTCAACATAGATTGTAGTTTAATTGTAGTATAAATATAGTAATTTTGTAGATACCCTTAAAAAAAAAATACAGATTTATACAATACTTAAACTGATTTGTAGTTTGTTTGTAGAAATTTTATAGATGAAGAAAAAAATTTGTAGTCAACATTTTTTTCAACATAGATTGTAGTTTAATTATAGTATAAATGTAGTAATTTTGTAGATGCCCTTAAACACAATACTGCTTTATACATACTTAAACTGATTTGTAGTTTATTTGTAGATAAATGTAGGAATTTTGTAGATATTAACATAAAATTAGACTTTTATAGAATTTATAACATAACAATTTTAATCAGCTCCCCCTAATTCCTAAGACCTGCGCCGTTTTCCCCCTCCCCTTTATTCCTCTTCTCCATTCCTTCTTCTTCTCAAAAAATACAAAGATGAGACCTATTTTTTATAACCAGATTTTCCCTATATAACCCTAGCAAAAATTTGTAGTTTAATCTCTACACCGTAACTTGCACTAGGAGATCCATCTCCTTATCTGCAAGCAGACTTTGTAAAGTAGCTAATAACACGAAAGGTTATACGAAACAGGGCGTACTCTCAGCGTAACAAGGTGAGCCAATCTGATTATCTGAAGCACAATAAAGTGAAGTTAGTGGAAACAGAAAATTACCAGTAAAGTACTAGAGAAGAACGATCAGAAAGGAGGTTATTGTTAATTCAAGATGTAATTCCCTTTAAAGCAACAGGCAACAAAAATCAACAGACCAAGAGATTAATTTTTTAATTATGTGTGACAATTCATAATTAGCTAAGTTGTAGAAAGCAAATGAAACCAGTGTACGCACACAATAGTAAGAACCTGATAAAATTAGTCCCAGATTTGTAAGCGCCTAATTTGTGATCAATTCTAATATTTAACGTCGTTATAATCATATCTAATATTTAGTCTCAGATTTGTAGGCGCCTAATTTGGAAGAAATCAGCTCTTAATATTGAGTATTTAATGAATAGTATAAATTTCGTAGGAAAAATGTAAACATGGCGGGTAATTACAAAAATATGTACATTTTTTATATTAAAGTTTCATATATGGTATAGGAAAGAAAAAATCCCTAAGTTATATTATACTTATTCCTATCTCAGTTGAATATTGGAGCCTCACAGTGTACTTAAAGCTTATATTATCTTAATCTTCTCTCAATAAGGATAGTGTAGATTTAATATGCCGTGGTCACATTTACGTTCCTCTTTGGTTCCAGGAGAGAGAGTGTGTGTAAACTGTAAAGTGGATTTCCATAAGAAAACAATCTTAATTATTTTTATCTTCTCCTTTTATACTACTACTAGTAAACTTACCCGCGCTATGCGGAGGTTTAAAAAAGAATTTTTCTAGTTAATAACAAATATAGATAATATTATCTCTCTTTTTTATGAGAAAGAAAATCGCCAATAAATAAATTATAGTTGGTTTAATTCATAAATTTAGTTTATTTGTAGCAAATAATCTATGTGATGTATGATTAATTGTACATTATCAATAAATATTACTTAAGTTTTCTCTAATTAAGAAAGTCTAAGACCAAGAAAAATAAAACCTAAAATTAAAATAAGAGTTGTATAGATTCTTAAAGCTACCAATTACACAAATAAAATAAATTAAATTATTGTTAGTTGTATATTAAGAAGCTGAAAATTTCTATGAGGAAAATACATATACTTTTTGAAGAAAGATCATTAGGAAGACTTTTTCCTCTTACTTTGCATGTTAAAACTTTTATTCCGTTAATTTATTGTATTATTCTAGTAATTAAAGCATGATTTTTTGTGATACATTTATTTGAGTAGCTGCAATATTAAATTAGAGATAATATCACACTTTAAAGATCAAATTCACCAAGCATTCACATGAACGATTAATCTATTTAATAAAATAAATATTTCAATAACACACTTAATAAGATAAGAATCAAAACTAATTGTATGTAAATCCTAACATTAGAATAATGAGTATTTTTTGCAAGTTGGTTATGAACATCACTAATTTTTCAATCATCGATAGTATAACCCGAAAATAAAAAATACTTTATTTCATAAAGTTAATAACTTGTTTTAAACTAGTGAAAGCATGCCCCATCCACATTGTTAAATTTTTGATCAGTAATAACCTATTATTACATGTGATTTCTTAATTAATTAGATTACATTATATGTGTTGGTCTTATGGTTAGTGCAGCTTAATTTTCAGCTTAGTTTAGTTTAATTTTAAGCTTGGTATAGCTTAAGGAGAAAGAATGGAAAATGGTGGGAAGTAAAATTTTGAATTAGTACACTTTGTTCCTCATTGGAAGAAATAAAGAAAATCTATGTGTATATGTAGAGAAGCTATTCTTCTAGCTCTTAAAGAGTTGAGAAGAAGGCAAGCCTCACGTTGTCGTCGTCACTCGCTCGCTCGGCTCGGCTTCGGCTTCGGTCAAAGATTGATTGATTAATATTTTTGGACAAAATTCTTTTCAAATTAATTTAATTAATTTCGAGTCTGAAATGACCGGCAACCCGGTCCGGCCCGGCCCGTTTTCTTTTCCGGATTATTTTAAATCCGTCTTTCGATTTCCCACAATGTTCATACATGTTCAAAATAGCCATGGCTGTTCTAAAAGGATTCACACATGTTCCAACAACTATGACTGTTCTGAAAGGTTGCTATACCTTTTTAGAAACAGTACGAAAATTGGCTATAAATATACCTTGAATCCCAGAATTTTTACTTACAAAATTTTCTGATCTTCTTCTGCACAAAATACTCCAGTGTGTTTTACAGCCTTCGAGTGGTTCGTTGATCACCGGCGTTTTTGGTACTAATACTCCGGTGAGTTAAATCATTATATCCTGGGAGGATATATTCCATCACCTAGGGTACTTGAGGGAAATAATTTCTTTAAGGACACATTGCATATTCAGTGGGCTCGATTTATTCTTATATTATTTTTTTTAAAGAAAAAACAACTAAGGACGCCTGGACTAGCGGGCCCGCGCTAGTCAGGTTTCTCACTGTCCCTGGTATATTTCACTAGCACGGCCGCGCTAATCCCGCGCTGCAGCTCGTGCTAGTGAGGTTTCTTACTGTTTCTGTATTTTTTCAGAAATTATTATTATTTTATTTTACAGCAATACAGATTGGAAACAATCTTAAGAAAATTATATTTTTTATTTTCTAGAGATTAAAATCTGTGTGTTTTCTACTCCTTTTGAATTTTATTATTCTAATTTGAAAACATAAAAACTTTATCAAAGTTTTGAAATTCAGAAAACAATTTGAAGAACATAAAAACTTCATCATTTTTTGTGAAACAGTATATAAAAACTTTGGTTTTATTTATTTTACATACTGTTTATTATTGAATACAATATTATTTATTGTTCAGGTTTTTGCCATTGATTGAACTTTTTTGTTGTTGACAGTGAGAAATGGCAATTGACTACGGAAATTCTTCTGCTACTGTTACGGCAACGACGATAGCCTCGTCGAGGCGGACGACTGTTCCACCGGCAGAAAAATCGGGGAAATTTTCTGGAACCAACTTCAAAGGATCGCAGCAAAGGGTGTTCTTCTGGCTTAACACACTTGGTATGTAGAAATTCACTAGTGAAGAGCCTCTAGTACCTGCTGCGGACATGCCGAACAATGAAAAGTTCATGATTATTGAGGTATGGAAGCAGGCAGATTTTCTATGGAAAGGCAATATTTTAAGTGCTTTAGAGGATGACTTGTACAATGTGTACAGTGCGATGAATACTTCAAAAGAAGTATGGGACGCACTTGAGAAGAAGTACAAGATAGAAGATGCATTCTTGAAGAAGTTTGTGGTTGCCATGTTTCTAGACTATAAAATGATAGACAACAAAACTGTGGGAACCCAAGTTCAGGAACTTCAACTTATTTTTTATGACCTTATTGCTGAAGGTATGGTCGTGAATGAAGCATTTCAAGTGGCTGCAATGATTGAAAAGTTGCCTCCTTCGTGGAGAGATTTCAAGAACTATCTCAAGAACAAGCGTAAAAAAATGATGTTGGAAGATCTTGTGATTCGTCTCAAGATTGAGGAAGACAAAAAAAACAGCCGAGAAGAAGTCTCGTGGAAATTCAACGATCATGGGAGCTAATATCGTTGAAGATACTACTCCAAAAAGTAAGAAGAGGAAGAGAGATCTTCTGGAAAGACTAAGGAGCAGAACAAAAAGAAATTCAAGGGCAACTGCCACAATTATGGAAGACTTGGTCACAAAGCCCCTGATTGTCGCTTCCCAAGAAAGGATAAGAAGAAGGGACAGGCCAACATAGTAGAGAAGAATAATGACATTGATGATCTTTGTGCAATGCTTTCGGAATGCAACTAGTTGGGTATCCGAAGTAGTGGTGGATTGACTCCGGAGCCACTCGACATGTTTGTGCTGTCAAAGAAGCATTTGCTACTTACTCTACTGTTGGTCTCGAAGAAGAGATTTCCATGGGAAATAATTCAACAGCCAAGATTGAAGGTTATGGGAAGATTTTCCTAAATATGACTTCTGGCAAGGTGTTAACGCTCAACAACATTCTTCATGTTCCTACTATAAGGAAGAATTTAGTTTCTACTTCTTTACTAGTGCACAAGCGCAAAGAAACGAGTTTTGGGGTATCTGAAACATACCCAAAATTATGTTTTGCATTATAACAAATATCCCTCCATGATCGAGGGATATAGTGATGCAAATTGGATCACCGGATCATGTGAAGTTAAATCCACGAGTGGATATGTTTTCACAATTGGGGGTGGAGTAGTGTCTTGGAAATAATTCAAACAAACGTGCATCACCCGTTCTACAATGGAATCTGAAGTCATAGCTTTAGATAAGGCCGGTTAAGAAGCTGAATGGATCCGGAATTTCTTGGAAGATATTCCATTTTGGCCCAAACCTTTGGCACCTATTTGTATACATTGTGATAGTCAAGTGGCAATAGGCAGGGCAGGGAGCGTTATGTATAACGGAAAATCTCGTCATATACGACGGAGACATAATACCGTTAGACAACTACTCTCTAGTGGTGTTATCACAATTGACTACGTAAAGTCAAGAGATAACGTGTCGGATCCACTTACAAAAGGCCTATCTAGAGAGGCAGTTGAAAGATCATCAAAGGGAATGGGGTTAAGGCCTAGGACAAGTCATCATGGCGGTAACTCTACCTAGCAGACTGGAGATCCCAAGAGCTAGGTTCAAAGAGATCAAACAAAGTTATGAATGACGGTTCAACATTGTCAAATAACTCAACCCATTCTCGTGATGAAGACAATGTTCGGAAATAAAGGTAAAGCATTAAGGCTTTTTGATGAGTCAATAAAGCTTAAAGCTTTTTAATGATTTGCTAAGTCTGGGAGGATATGACCAGATAGTGTGTCTTTAGGATTACACGTTTAGGAATCACCTATGTGAGTGAAGTATAAGCCGCTTCAAGGGGAATGAAAGAAAAATCCCATTCTCTAAGCACTCATGAAACCAGGCAGTGTTCATGGCTGAAACGCTCATAACCGTGAGAACCATAGATGGTTAAGGATTGATTATGTGACTTATGCTGTCTAGGTATACAACAAAGGTCAAAGGTTCAAAGATATCAAACCTACTGTGACCGAGTATATCCGATATAAGTTCACTACGCAAAGTTCAAAGGGAAACCTACTTATCCAGATGCAATTAATTCTTGCATGTAAAACACACACACATCCGTGCATTCCTTTATTTTATAGCCATTCGCCATTCATGTGGGGGATTGATGGTCTTTAAGCTTAGTGTAGATTAATTTTAAGCTTAGTTTAGCTTAATTTTAAGCTTGCGTAGCATAAAAAGAGTGAATGGAAAATTGTGGGAAAATAAATGGAGGGAAGTGAAATTTTGAATTAGTGCACTTTGTCCCTCATTGGAAGAAGGAAAGAAAATCTATGTGTATATATAGAGAAGCTCTTCTTCTAGCTCTTAAAGAGTTGAGAAGAAGGCAAGCCTCGCGTCGTCGTCATCGTCGCTCGCTCGGCTCGGCTTTGGCTTCGGCTTCGGCTTCAGTTTCGGCTTCGGATTCAGTTTTCTCAAAGATTGATTGATTAATCTTTTTGGACAAAATTCTTTCCCGGATTATTTTAAATCCATCTTTAGATTTCCCACAATGTTCATACATGTTCAAAACAGCCATGGCTGTTATGAAAGGATTCACACATGTTCCAACAGCTATGGCTGTTTTAAAAGGTTGCTATACCTTTTCAGAAACAGTACGAAAATTGGCTATAAATACACCTTGAATCCCAGTATTTTTACTTACAAAATTTTTTGATCTTCTTCTTCTGCACAAAATACTCCAGTGTGTTTTACAGCCTTCGAGTGGTTCGTTGATCACCGGCGTTTTTGGTACCAACACTCCGGTGAGTTAAATTGTTCTATCCTGGGAGGATATATTCCATCACCTCGGGTGCTTGAGGGGAATAATTTCCTTAAGGACACACTGTGTATTCAGTGGGCTCGATTTGTTCTTATATTATTTTTTTTAAAAGAAAAAATAACTAAGGACACCTGGACTAGCGCGCCCGCGGTAGAGCTCGTGCTAGTCATGTTTCTTACTGTCCCTGGTATATTCCACTAGCGGCCGCGCTAATCCCGCGGTATTTTTATTATTATTCAAAAATAATAAAAATGATGTTGTTGGACTAAAATGGCTCACTGTCCTTATTCAGAAATTTTATTTTACTGCAATAAGAATGTTGTTGGACTAAAATGGATCAAAAATATTTTTAATATGATGTGATTTTGTTCGTTGTGCGCAAGTCCTGTCATGGGCGGCTTTCCAGCAGTGCCCCATGAATCCTTGGCCGCGCCCCGTGGCGTCCTAGCAAGTCTCCCAACGCCTAGTGCCACAGACGGCTCCGTGGTCTTGGCCGCGCCAAGTGACAACCGCGCATGTGCCTCTGTCGCCCCACCGATTTCCCTCGCTAGCGCCCAGCCACAAGCAGATGCCAACAGCGCCGCGCGCGCAGATCGTGATGCCTGAGACAAAGTTGCTGACAACAGACCTGTTTCTACCTCTGTAGAAAACTAAGTCCTTTTTCCTTGTATTACTAGTGTAGTTTTATTCCATGTACTTTTATTATGTTTCTCTAGCGCAGTTTCTTCTATTCCTGTGGCGTTGGTTTATTTTTTTAAGCATTATTAGGGGGGATCAAGCAATCAAAAACTTTCCAGCAAGCAATTCTCTGTACTGGTGTCTCTCCCCCTCGACACCGCGTTGCCTTCTTTTGTAATAGCTTTCATTAATGCAATCAAGCTTTTATTCAATTCTCATTACTGTTCTCTTAATTGTTGGCATTGGTTTTCCCGCACGACACTGACAATCTCGTCTAGCATGCGAAGGGGACCTCACTTGGCGGACAACAAGTATCCTGACATTGGTTGCTTAGCCTTACGTCGCCCTTCCAAAGAATCTCAGGAAGGCGCCTCGTAACAGTTGGTATCAGAGCCTAGGCTCGACATCAGACGAGGGAACGCATTGGCATTACCATTACCATTATTTCTGACCATGGTGAATTATGGGTCCCGCATTGTGGCCCTTGAGGAGACGGTTGGCGTACTACAGCCCATCATGGATACAGTGACGAAACTGAAAACCAGCCTAGTGCAAAGGTTGGACGACCTGGACCGCAGAATGGCCCAGGTCGAAGTTGACATAGAAAACATCAGTCGCGACTGTGAAGGAGACCAGCAAACGACAGCTACTGAGACAGCCAAATTTTTTTATAAATTCGAGGGCCTATAACAGGATCGCGCCGAGGATTTAGCCCACAAGGCACAAGAGGCAGACAGGATGACTGCCATGCAGCAAACTATCGACGACTTAACAGGCGAGCACAATGTTGTCAATACTGCTTTACAAGTCTTGCTTCGAGGCAGTGGAAATCCAATCGGGGGTGCTGCGAACCTCGCGCACTTGGCACAAAAACTAAAGATTCCTGAGCCAAAGCCATACAGTGGGGCTAGGAATTCTAAAGAAGTGGAAAATTTCATCTTCGACATCGAACAGTACTTTGATGTCGTGGGAGGCCTATAAGAAGCCAAGAAGGTAGCAACTGCTGCCATGTATCTTTAGGGTGATGCTAAGATCTGGTGGCGAGTGAAGTAGGAAGCCATCAGAGCCAGCAAAAATGCTCTGGAGACATGGGCAGAACTGAAGGGAGCCATACGCCTACAGTTCTTCCCCGAAAATGTTGAGTACAATGCAAGAAAGAAACTATGGGAGCTCCGCCAGACCAAGTCAGTGCGGGACTACGTGCGAGAATTCTCTGCACTCATGCTGAACATCCGCGACATGGGGGGACAAAGACAAGCTCACAATCCTGGAAGGGTTGAAACCTTATGCCCGCATGGAGCTGCAAAGACAGAGGGTGAATACACTACCCAAGGCAATCCAAGTAGCAGAATGCCTTAGGGACTATCATATGGAAACTCGGAAGGATAAGCCGCAACTGCCTGTCCGAGCAGGTTACAAAGGGGGCCAATCCAACAATGGTGGCCCTAACAGAAGTGGGGGAGACCAAAGTGTAGGAAAACCTAAGGCTCCCTCCTCAGGCAGCAACAGTGATGTATCAAACAACAATGGCCGGGGGAGAAAGCCCCCCTCAGGATGTCGTCATTGCGGCGGACCGCATTGGAATAATGAATGTCCACATGCACAGATGAATGCCCATCAAGCTTATGATGAGGGGATGTATGATGAAGTAGATGATGATGAACAAACCAAAGAAGTCGGTGCCTTCAATGCAATTGTTGGTTATGTTTTGGAGGCATTAGCGGGAACTAGTGTTGGTATCTGCAAGAAGAGACCAATTGCCAAGAAGAGGAAAAAGAAGACGAATAATGGGACTCCTCCTAAGCAAGAGAGGATCTTGATGTTCGTTGAACTGAGGGTAAATGGCAAACCCATTCGGGCGATGATAGATACAGGTTCCACTCACAACTACTTGGCCTCAACTCAGGTGGAGCGTCTTGGGATAGTTGTGGGAAAGGGCCGGGGTCATGTCAAGGATATCAACTCACCTCCTCAGCCAGTGGGTGGAATAGCAAAAGGAGTATCCGTGAAGATGGGGCCTTATGAAGGAAAGTTCACCTTGCGCGTGGTGATCATAAATGACTTTGAGCTGATAGTGGGACTGGAATTCTTGAGCCAGACCAACACCATGCCCGTACCATATGTGGACATGCTTCGGATGATGGGGATAAATGGGGCCACACCCTGTATTATTCCTTGCATATCCATGAAGATGGCCGTCGAGAACATCTCGGCCTTGCAACTAAAAAAGGGGGTCAAGAGACATGAACCTACATTTCTGGCTACCCTATGTATTGAAAAGGTAGAACGCTCATCGGTACCACTTCCAAAACCCGTAAAGGAGCTACTACTTGAATTCGAAGATTTCATGCAACAGGAAATGCCGAAGCGACTTCCACCTAGGCGCACTGTGGACCATGAGATTGAGTTGGTGCCGGGTACGAAGCCACCTGGCCGGGTGCCTTACATAATGTCACAACCCGAACTCACCGAGCTTCAGAGACAATTGAAGGAAATGCTAGACACGGGGATCGTTGTACCCTCTAAGTCCCCATATGGGTCCCCTGTGCTTTTCCAGAAGAAACACGATGGTAGTCTACGCCTCTGCGTGGATTATCGCACGCTGAACAAAATTATTGCGAAGAACAAGTATCCTATTCCGCTCATGGTAGACTAGTTCGACAAATTGGGGAGTGCCACGGTGTTCACAAAAATTGACCTGAAGACAGGGTATTTGCAGGTCTGGATTGCTGAGGATGATGAACACAAGATGACTTGTGTGACAAGATATGGGTCGTTCGACTTCCTAGTTATGCGTTCGGCTTGACTAATTCCCCAGCCATGTTTTGCACCCTAATGAACCAGGTCTTCCGAGAGTACATTGATGAATTCGTGGTGGTATATTTGGATGATATTGTGGTCTATATCCAGACACTGGAAGAACACCTGGAGCACTTGCGGAAGGTCCTAGCCCAGTTGCGAGAGCATGAGTTGTACGCAAAGCTACCAAGTGCTCATTTGCTCAAAAACAGATCAGCTTCCCCAGACATGTCATTGAGGAAGGGCGGATCAAGATGGACCAGCAAAAGATCCAAGCCATCACAGATTGGTCGCCACCCAAGGATATCCATGCCTTGAGGGAATTCCTTGGCCTATGCAATTTCTATCGGCGATTTGTGAAGAACTACTCGCTCATCGCAGTACGATTACTGAACTCCTCAAGAAGGTCACGCCTTGGGATTGGGGTCCTAGGCGAGCGGAGGCCTTAAATGCATTAAAAGTGACTATGTCTAGTAGCCCTGTCTTGGTCTTTCCTGACTTGGCCAAGCCCTTCGAGGTACAAACAGATGATTCCGACTATGCTCTTGGCGGGGTCTTACTACAAGACGGGCATCCCGTAGCATACGAGAGCCAGAAGCTTAAGGATGCAGAGCGGCGCTATGCCGCCCACGAGAAAGAATTATTGGTTGTCGTTCATTGCACGCCTTCGGAGGCATTATCTGCATGGATCACCATTCGTTGTCAAGACAGACAACACAGCTATTAGTCATTTCATGACCCAGCCGAAGCTAAATGACCGACAGGCCCGATGGCAGGAACTTCTAGCGGAATTTAACTTCAACCTGGAGTACCAAAGTGGGAAGTCTAATCATGTGGCTGATGCACTCAGTCGCAGAGCGGACCTAACATCGGTGTGCCTACTCGCCACGCTAGGGGGGGGGGCGGCGAAATAGCAACCACCATTAAGGACCAGATACAAGATCTACTCATTAATGATCCCGTTGCACAGTATTTGGTTCATCTAGTAGGAAAAGGCAAGACTCGCCAATTCTATATGGAGGATGGTTTCCTGAAGGTAAAAGGGAACCGACTTTATGTTCCAAAAAGAGGGGATCCGAGAAGAACTCTCTTAGCGTAATGTCATGACACTCTGTGGGCCGGCCATCCCGGCGAAGAACGCACCATGGCATTGCTTCGTTGTGCATATTATTGGCCCCAAATGGCCGACGATGTCGCGCAGTATGTGACGATTTATCTAGTATGCCATAAAGACATGTCCGACCGCTTGACACAAGCGGGACTCTTGGAACCTCTAGCTATTCCAAAGAGACCTTGGGAAAGCGTGTTGCTGGATTTCATCATTGGATTGCCCAAGGTTGGAGATCTCACAACTATATTGGTTGTGGTGAATCGGTTTTCAAAGTATGCCACTTTCATTGCAGCACCTCAATATATATCAGCAGAGGATACAACTCGACTCTTCTTCTCTCATGTCGTCAAATATTGGGGCATGCCCAAAGAAATTGTTAGTGGTCGCGATTCACGCTTCACTAGTAACTTTTTGACCCAATTATTTAAGTGCCTCGGATCAAAATTGAGTCACAGCTCAAGTTTTCATCCACAATTCGATGGCCAGACAGAGCGGTTCAATGGCATGTTAGAGGAATATCTCCGCCATTTGTTACCAGATCGCAGAAGAATTGGGTGAAGCTCTTGGATGTTGCTCAACTGTGTTTCAATTCACAAAAGATCTCCAGTACAAGAAAAAGCGCTTTTGAAATTGTTACCGGGCAACAACCGCTACTCCCACACACCGTGAATGCACCAATCATGGGGAAATCTCCTCGTGCTACTAGCATCTCAACAGAATGGAAGCGGAATATGGAGATAGTGAGGAGCTATCTGGTTAAAGCCCAAAAGAGAATGAAGAGGCATGCTGATCAGAATCGTCGCTTTGTTGAATACCAAGTAGGAGACAAAGTGATGGTCAAAATCCCAAAGCGGTACTTATTTGCAGGGGTCCATGACCCTCGCTTGTTGTAAAATTATATTAGACCTTTGTCCATTGAAAGACGCATTGGGAAAGTTGCATACCGGGTGGATACCCCAGCTTGGTGAAAAATCCATCCCGTCTTCCATGTCAGTCTATTGAAACCTTTTCGGGAAGAGACAAAGGATCCTTCACGGAGCCAACTCACTATACCCGGTATTCGAGGCCCTGGTTCAACCGGGAAAAGGCGGGCTGAAGCTACTCTTGATGACTGGGTAATTCATGCCTCCAAGAAGGATCACCAAGAGTTCTTCATAAAATGGCAAGGGTGTGATGTAGAGGAGAACACTTGGGAGAGGGGAACAAACCTCAAAGACTATAAGAGCCTGATTGAAGATTATTTGGCAACTAAGGCACCGACGACGTCGCCAACTCAAGTGGGGGAGAATGTCATGGGCGACTTTCCAGCCGTGCCCCATGAACCCTTGGACGCGCCCCGTGGTGTCCTAGCAAGCCTCCCAACGCCTAGCTCCACTGACGGTCCCGTGGTCTTGGTCGCGCCAAGTGACACGCATGCATGTGCCTCTATCGCCCCACCAATTTCCCTTACTAGCGCCCATACACAAGCAACTGCTAACAGTGCCGCGCATGCAAAAAATGCCGCCCGCGCAAATCGTGATGCCTGAAACAAAGTTGCTGACAACGGACCTATTTCTGCCTCTATAGAAAACTAAGTCCTTTTTCCTTGTATTACTAGAGTAGTTTTATTCCATGTACTTTCATTATGTTTCTCTAGCGTAGTTTGTTCTATTCCTGTAACGTTGGTTCATTTTTTTAAGCATTATTAGGGGGGATCAAGCAATCAAAAACTTTCTAGCAAGCAATTCTCTGTACTGGTGTCTCTCCCCCTCGACACCGCGTTGCCTTCTTTTGTAATAGCTTTCATTAATGCAATCAAGCTTTTATTCAATTCTCATTACTGTTCTCTCAATTGTTGGCATTGGTTTTTCCGCACGGCACTGACAATCTCGTCTAGCGTGCGGAGGGGACCTCACTTGGCAGAAAGCAACCACCCTGACATCGGTTTCTTAACCTTACGTCGCCCTTCTAAAGAATCTAAGGAAGGCGCCGCGTAACAGTCCATACAGTTTTCCTTAAAAGGCCTCATACCATTAAGAGTATCCAACTCTTTCTAAGTATATTATTTTTCTCTTCTGCTTTTTATGTCGGACTTTGTTTACGCACACCCAATAATCTATCTGTGGAACTAAGTTCAACATGGCCCATCATCTTTCATGGATAATTTGGAGATTAATTGTATACATGATCCGGTCATTTATGGTCAGTGAAGATATGGGTAAAGGTCGTAACCTGGCTCATAAATGGGCAAAGGCACTAAGTCGGGCCCTATGCCAACACTCTGCCATCTCCATACTCGTCTCACCAAATCATTGGTTCTGATACAATTTTTTAGATTAAAGCAACCCAAAGATACTTTTAACATGGTGTGATATTGTCCGTTTTGAATCGAGCATGTATGATTTTACTGAATTCTTTTCGTCCGAAAATTAAATTGTGATAGACGAAAGTTTTTTTCTTTTTCTTAAATATATCCGTATGTTTTTGAAAGCCCCTTGAAAGCAAGTATATTCACTTGCAGTAAAAGTTATTTGCATTTTCTTTGTTTCAATACTCTCGTTAGAATTTCTGGCTTAATTCGCCAGTAGTTATTGAAATATTAATTTTGATGGGGTTAGCACTAAGAGAAGAATGAGCAAGGGAAAACACGCTGATTTGAACATAGTCAGGTGATAATTGAGAGAAATTATCAGGTTAATTTTTTTCTATTGTTAGCAAATCACTAAAAATCACTCAAAACCCTAATGACAACCCACATGTTCCAAACATTTTTTATTTACGACATTTATTATTCTCCTTTCATCTATGAGGAGTCAATTTGACTAATATGACACCAATTTTGGTGTTTAGGTTGAAGGACTAATAGGCGGCTTTATTTTCCTTATATTGCACTTTAACCTTTTTGGAGCCTTTTATATGTCAAATTGATGGTTGTGGTCTGTTATAAAACCAAAAGACTAAGGATTTTTAAAAATTCCTTTCACAGGTTCTTAAGAATTTTTAGTTTATTTATTATTGGGAAAATGCATAATTACCTCCCTAACATAAACCCAAAGTTTCAACTACACATATTTTCTTTGTGAGGTTCCTAGTACCCCCTTAAACTTTTTGTTACCTTAATTATTTGGACCTTATGTGCTAAGTTGGACTTGTACGCGAAAACACCGGCCCCAAGCGCGTAGTAAATTAAAGAAAAAGGCTTTAGCCTATACAAAATGGCCATGTGTCGTTCTCAGAGCTGATTTGAAAGAGCTCTTCTTCCAAAAATAGAACATTATTCTTCCTCATTATACCAACCATTTTCAAGACTTTTGAAGCTGGTTTTTGTCTTCCACTTTTCTTTTGTTTGAAGAGGCAAGAAGTTTTTTTGTGTAAATTCCTCCTTTTGATCTCGATTTTCTGTTAAGGGCTTTTAAAAAATTTCCCTATTTATGTGTATGAAATCTTAGGGTTAGGAATGGAAAATACCAAGTTGAATAAATTGTGCATGGATAAAGATGATCCAGTGCTCATTGCTGAAGTGCGATACAAGCATGGTATTTTTGTCACGACCCAAAATCCATCATATGTGATTGCACCTACCCAAACCTCAAGGTAAGCCAATTTAACCACTAACCAATTCCAATAATAATTAATAAAGTAATTAAATAACAAAATATTTGAATCTGATACATTCCCCAAGGACTGGTAGTACAAATCATGAACATATAGAAATAACATTTACAAAGCCGGTAAGAATTTATTAAATCATCCGTTCGAAAAGTACATAAACAGATTTATATATTCTAAGGATACCATGAACAAGAGGCAACTACAACCGGAACACATGTATATCTTCAAATCGAAATCTCGTCAATCTCAGCAACGTCCGCAACCAACATCTGCATGCAAGGTGAAGAAGTGTAGTATGAGTATAACCGACCCCATGTACTCAATAAGTAACAAACTTAACCTTATGTTGAAAGTAGTGATGAGCTAGAACAAAGGTCGGGTCCAACATCAATATCCAACAATAGTTCAGAGATGAAAAGCTCAACCTATTCATAGTTTCCTGAAAAATAGATCTACTTTTCAAATATATAAGTTATAACTCAAATCTTTTACTGAAATCGTCGAAAATATGAGTAAATCTGAAAACAGTAATTTTTTCCAAAACTCCTTTCAACAATAAATAGGATGTTCCATTGTTCTTTCCAGGTTGCCAATGTAACATATATCATTATGCTTATATGTAAATATGTGTGATAAGTCATGAATGACATGATACCGTACATCATGAGGAATAAATGGATCTCTATGCCTCTATGTCATATGTGCATGTCAATGCCATGTACCTTAGTGATGAACTCATGTACTCATACTCTCGGAGTACTCAATATCACTATCTCACACTTTCCAATCATCATGCTCAACCACTCAGTAATGTGTATGGCCAATACGGCCCAGAGAAGATCCATCTCGGAATATATACATCAACTGACCATCAGCTACTCAGTACTGAGGGCGAAATCCAGCCAGTAGGGAAGATCCATCCCCAGGTATATAAATGATTCGGACAAGATCCATGGCTAGGAAAGATACATCCCTCAATATAACCAATCCCGCTCACTGGGGATGTGTGCAGACTCCGGAGGGGCTCCTTCAGCCCAAGCGTTATATTAATCCAATCATGGCACAAATCAATATAACATGCGGTGGCGTGCAATCTGATACCATAATATAATCAATTTAACATGTTGTGGCATGAAGCCCGCTCCCATAATATCACTCACACTCAGGCCCTCAACCGCACTTAATAATCAATCCCTCCAGTCTCCTGAGCTCACAATGCCATTAAACTAGCCCAAAATGATGATATGATGTGTCAATACATGATACAGTGACTGAGATATAATATGCATATGAATGCGTATGACTGAGTATGTAATGTTATGAAAGCAAATAATTCAACGGCATAAATGACCTTTGTGGGTCCCAACAGGATAAGCATGTAGCATAGACATGGTTTCTAACATGGATCACAGCTCAATAACTCAAGAACGTAGAAGTTTCATAGTTACAAGTAAGACCAGGTAACTACACAGTACCACAAAAATAACGGAATTACAACTATCACGACCGGAAATCCCACCTTCAGGCCCTGATGGCGCCTAACGTTGCACCCGCTAGGGAAGCCAACATGTTAACTGAATTGATTTATTAACAAGATAAAATAACAAACACTGACTAGATAATAGAGATAAAGTGTGGAAGCATTAACATAAGTCTAAATGACAATAGCTAATAACGAAGAAATCCTTTTAAGTACAAACCCAGAAGTGGAGTCACAACTCACGAACCAGTCTAAGATATGACTAACAATAATAGTTTGAAAATAAAGTGATGTATCTATCTGGAAAACACATAAATGACATAACGAAAGATAGAAAGGGACGCCGAGATCCACGGACACCATGCGGAACTACCTCGGTGTCATTTGGAATGGACTGAAGGACACTCCCACTAGCGAGGTCCACTGGGTCCGGCTGCGTAATCTACACAACATAAAGAAGTGCAGGTGTAGCATCAGTACAACCGACCCCATGTGCTAAGTAAGTGCCAAGCCTAACCTCGGCGAAGTAGTGACGAGGCTAGGATATGACAACAAATTGTACCTGTGCAGTTCAATAGTATAGCAGAAAATAAACAAGAATACAGTTAGGGGGAAGAACATGTTGGGGATAAGAGGGGCAACAATTTCTAATACAGTAGGATCAAGTACTAACGGAAATGTAGAAGTGAAACAGGAAATATCAGCCTGAACAAGTATAATAGACATGGGAAAACACAGCATGACCCCTCGAGTATAGCCTCAAAATCACACGGCACGGAATGTCCACTCACGCATAAATAATAATGACTCGGCACGGAATGTCCCCTCGTGCATCAATAACAATCAATCGGCACGGAATGTCCCCTCGCGCATAGATAATAATCAATCGGCACAGAATGTTCCTTCGTGCATAAATAATAATCAACCGGCACGGAATGTCCCCTCGTGCATAGATAATAATCAATTGCACGGAATGTTCCTTCGTGCATAAATAATAATCATCGGCATGGAATGTTCCCTCCTGCATAAATAATAATCATCGGCACGGAAGGTTCCGTCGTGCATAAAATATATTCACTCTGCCTGAAATGTTTCCTCGTACATGATGTGTGTAAAAGCAACAATTGATATGAAAGTTTAACAATACGACATATCAAATGTACAGAAATAATCAACATAACTCTATTGTCCCGACAAGGGACTCAGCTATAACCAATCTCACTCGAAAGTATAATATCAACAGTAAACCCTCGATCGAACACATAATCAAGAACTTTCTATGTCATGAGGTAACCTCAAGGTACCACTTTCAAGATTCCCAATAATTCACAACACGAAGAATAACATAGAACATTAAACAACTCATCAAAATCGACTCACGGACATGCTTGACCACAACATATAGGTACCCATCACCTCACCTATACATTGCACATGTATTACACATAGCAAATAAGACTTTATACCTATTCCCTCAAGCTAAGGTTAGGCCAAACACTTACCTCGGCTCCAAGAATGCAAGTCAAGCCTCAATCACGGCCTTTCCTCTTGAATATGACTCCGAAACGATAATATCTAGACATAATTGACTTAATAAAATCAATAATAATTCAATAACTCAATCCCAAAGCCTTATTATACATTTACCATAATTCTTCCAAAAATACCAAAATTCGACCCTGGGCCCGCTTGGTCCAAACTCAAGGTTCGGACCAAAACCTGATAAGCCATTCCCCCACGAACCCGAATATACAATTTGTTTTGAAATCCGACCTGAAAATGAGGTTGAATTCCCAAAATTTTCAAAAGCCCTAACTTTACCCAAAACCCCCAATTTTTTCCCTTGATTTCATGTTTTTAGGCCAAGAATCTAATGATTGATTAAGAAAATGGAAGAAATTAGAGCTAAGATTACTTACCTAAGTGGTTATGGAGGAAAACAGCTTGGAAATCAGCTATGGGGTTTGGAGAACAAGGAAATGGTGAAAAACTATGAAAACCCCGTAATAGGATTCTCTTTTGGACACTTTAAATAACTGGGCGAATTTACTCGACGTGATCACGATAGAAGAGGCTGCGATCGCGGAGAGTACTGGACTTCAGATTTATGCGATCACCAATTAAGGAGTGCGATCGCAGAGAACCCGGACATGGACCCACGCGATCGTGAACGAAAGAACGCGTTCGCATAGAACAATTTGCTGCCAGGCCCCAACCCAACAGGAGACTTATGCGATCGCGGACATAGAGGTGCGATAGCGTATAACTAAACCTTAAGGCTCCGCATTCGCACTCAGCTCTTTGCGATCGCGCACAGAAAATTGACCCCCTCCCCAAATTGAACATCGCGATCACGTGCAATACACTGCGATCGCAGAGAAGGAAATGGCTGGACACCAGATACAACCTAAAACACCAGAAATTTCCTAAGTTTAGCACCCCCACACCTACCCGAAACTCACCCGAGCCCTGGGGGCTCAAAACCAAATATACACACGACTTCAAAATTATCCTACAAACTAATTCGAGTAATATAACCACCAAAATAACATAAAAACAATGAATTAAACTCCAAAATCTATTGAATTTTCTCAAACTTCATAAACTTCTAAATTCTCCAATTTTGATCCGAAACACGTCGAACCAAGTTCGTTTCTTACCAAATTTTATAGATAACTCACATAACACATTTTGAACCTATTCCGGGCTCCGGAACCATAATATGGGTTCGGTAACACAGATTTCACATCAAAGTTCATTTTCAAGAGACTTTATTATTTTCAGAAAATAATTTTCATTAAAAATTCATTTCTCGGACTTCAGACCTCGGAATTCGATTTCAAGCATATGCCCAGATCCCATATTTTCCTACGGACCCTTCGAGATCGTCAAATCACGGGTTCGGCTTCGTTTACCAAAATGTTGACCAAAGTCAACTTTATTCCATTAATTATCATAAATTCAACTGTTTAACACATTTCCACATAGAGCCTTCCCGGCTACGTGCCCGAGCTGTGCACGCACATCGAATTGAGATTAACAGAGGCTTTTGGGGCCTCGGAACACAATTTTTGCTAAATTTACACAAGATGACCTTTTGCTAAATCTCCACCTCTAAAATAATCGTTGTCCTCGAACGGACATAGAAAGGTACCTGAATTGGGGAAAAGGTGGGGATATCGGCTCCGCATATCGAACTCGGACTCCTAAGTAGAAGCCTCAATAAGATGGCCTCTCCACTGAACACGAGCCGAAGGATAACTCTTCGATCTCAATTGCCGCAGCTACCGGTCTAATATGGCTACCGGCTCCTTCTCATAAGACAAATCGTTCTACAACTGGACACCACTAAAGTTAAGTACATGAGATGGATAAAAAATATACCTCCGGAGCATAGATACGTGAAATATCGGATGCATGGCTGACAAACTAGGTGGCAAGGCAAGTCTGTAGGCCACCTCTCCTACCTTATCCAGAATCTCAAATGGACCAATGTACCTAGGGCTCAACTTTTCCTTCTTTTAGAATCTCATCACAACCTTCATGGGCGACACCCGAAGAAATACCCGGCCGCTTATCATAAATGTCAAATCTCGAACTCTACGATCCGCATAACTCTTCTTCCTGGACTAAGTTGTACGAAGTCTATCCTGAATGATCTTCACCTTGTCCAGGGCATCCTGGACTAACTCAGAACCCAACAAACTAGCCTCTCCAAGCTCAAACCATCCGACTGGAGACCAACACTGTCTACCATACAACGCCTCATACAGAGCCATCTGAATGCTTGACTGATAGATGTTGTTGTAGGCCAACTCAGCTAAAGGCAAAAACTGGTCCCATGAACCACCAAAGTCAATGACACAAGCTCGCATCTTATCCTCCAAAATCTGAATAGCACGCTCGGACAATCCGTCTGTCTGAGGATGAAATGCGGTGCTTAAATCAATCTGTGTGCCAAACTCTTGCTGAAATACTCTCCGTAAATGGGAGGTAGATTGAGTGCCTCGGTATGATATAATGGATATGGGCACACCATGGAGTCTAAAAATCTCTCTCATATAGATCCTTGCCAACTTCTCTGCTGAATATGAAACTGATACTGGAATGAAGTGTACTGACTTGGTCAACCTATCAACAACGACCCATACTGCATCAAATATCCTCTGAGTTTGTAGGAGTCTAACTCCCACTTCCACTCGGGAAGCTGAATCTGCTTCATCAAACTACCGGGTCACTGGTGCTCGTACTTAACTTGCTCACAGTTCAAACACCGAGCTACAGAAGCTACAATATCCTTCTTCATCCTCCGCCACCAATAGTGCTGCCGCAAGTTCTGGTATATCTTTGCGGCGCCCGGATGAATAGAATACCGGGAACTATGGGCCTCTTGAAGTATCAACTCACGAATACCATCCACATCAAGTACGCAAATCTGACCCTGCATCCTCAAAACTCCCTCATCATCAACTGTAACATACTTGGCATCTTCGTGCCTGACTCTATGTCTAAGAACACATAAATGGAGATCATCATACTGCATGTCCCGAATACGGTCATACAATGAAGAACGGTCCACGGTATGGGCCAAAACACTACCAGTCTTAGAAACCTCCAATCTCACAAATCGGTTGGCTAAAGCATGAACATCAAAAGCAAGAGGTCTCTCTCCGACTGATAAATAAGCAAGACTACCCATACTGGCTGACTTCCGGCTCAAAGCATCGACCACCACGTTGGCCTTCCCTGGATGATAAAGAATGGTAATATCATAATCCTTCATCAATTCTAACCATCTCCTCTGCCTCATGTTCAACTCCTTCTACTTGAACAGATACTGTAAGCTCTTATTATCCATGAACACCTCACATGGCACACCATACAGATAATGCCTCCAAATCTTCAATCCATGCACAATCGCTGCTAACTCCAAGTCATGAACTGGATAGATCTTCTCATGAACCTTCAACAGACGATAAGCATAGGCTATAACTATCCTGAATGAACATTGCACTAAGCCCAACCCGTGAAGCATCACAATACACGGTATACGGTCCTGAACCTGTGGGAAAAACTGACACTAGTGTCGTGGTCAAGGTTGTCTTGAGCTTCTGAAAGCTCGCCTCACACTCATTAGACCACCTGAACTGAGCACTCTTCTGAGTCAAATTGGTCATCGGGGCTGCAATGGATGAAAGGCCCTCCACAAATCGGCGACAATAACTCGCTAAGCCCAAGAAACTCCGGATCTCTATAGCTGAGGTAGGTCTAGGCCAATCTCTGACTATTGAAATCTTCTTGGGATCCACCTGAACAACCTTTGACGATACCACATGGCCTTGAAATGCAATTGAACTCAACCAGAACTCACACTTGGAAAGTTTTTCATACAACTGACTACCCCTCAAAGTCTGGAGGACGACTCTAAGGTCATGCTCATTCTCATCTCGGCTGCGAGAGTATATTAATATATCATCAATGAAGATAATCATAAATTAGTCCAAATAGATCCTGAACACTTGGTGCATAAACTCCTTGAAAGAAGCGGGGGAATTTGTCAGCCCAAATGACATCACCAAGAACTCACAATGCCCATAACGAGTGCGAAAGGCTTTCTTAGGGACATCAGACGCCCTAATCCTCAGCTGATGGTAACCAGATCTCAAGTCAATCTTGGAAAACACTGAAGCACCCTGAAGCTAGTCGAATAAATCATCAATCCTCAGCAAAGGATACTTGTTCTTAATAGTAACCTTATTAAACTGTCTGTAGTCAATACACATCCTCATCGAGCCATCTTTCTTGTTGACAAACAAAATTGGGGCACCCCAAGGAGAAACACTAGGCCTAATGAAGCCTTTATCCAACAAATCTTGCAACTGATCTTTCAACTCCTTCAACTCTGGCGGGGCCATACAATACGACGGATTAGAAATAGGTTGGGTGCCCTGAGCTAACTCAACACAAAAATCAATATCCCTGTCGGGTGGCATACCCGGCAGGTCAGCAGGGAATACCTATGGAAACTCACGAACCATAGACACAAACTCCAGGGAGAGAACCTCGGCGCTAGAATCACGAACATAGGCCAGATAGGCAAAACAACCCTTCTCGACAATGTGCCGAGCCTTCATATAAGAAATGATTCCACCAGAAGAATGACTAGGAGTCCCCCTCCACTCCAAACGAGGTACCCCTGGCAAAGCCAAGGTCACTGTCTTGGCATGACAGTCCAGGATAGCATAATAGGGAGATAACCAATCCATCCCCAATATAACATCAAAGTCAACCATATCAAGGAGCAAAAGATCAACCTGAGTTTCTAGATCACCAATAACTACTAGGCAAGCACGGTAGACTCGATCTACCACTATAGAATCACCCACCGGTGTAGACACATGCACAATAGTACTCAAGGAATCACGGGGCGTATTCAAATAAGGGGCAAAATATGAAGACACATAGGAGAATGTAGAACCCGGATCAAATAACAATGAAGCCTCTCGGCTGCAAACTGAAACCGTACCTATAATAACTGCATCAAAGCCTCAGCATCAGGCCTGGCAGGAAAAGCATAGCACCGGGACTGAGCCCCTCCAACCAGAGCATCCCTGGGCCGACCTACTGCGGCCTGACCTCTACCTCTTGTGGCATGTCCCCCACCTCTATGAGTCTGATCTCCACCTCTGGCACCCCGACCGCCCCCCTAGCTGGCTGAGGGGGTGGGGGTGTGCCTTATGCGGGAATCATGGCATGGGAACCCTGATACCGAGACCCACCAGAACCGCGGGGGGAAAAACCTTGAAATATGCCTCAGCCACTGCAAGAATAACAAGGACTCTACTGATGTGGCTGCTGACTCTGGAACTGGCCTTGTCGACCCTGATAACCACCCTGGAAGCTCTAAAGCGGCGGTGCACTGATAGGTGCTGGCGGTGCACTGTGAGCTGCCTGAAGTGCCGACCGATAGGGCCTGGGAGGATGACCTCTGCCTAAAGAATCTCTACCCCCAGATGAGGCTCCACTGAATCGACCGAAGTGACAGGGCCTCTTGTCAGCCCCCTAACCACCACCCTGTGACATAATCATCTCAATCATCCTGGCCACATTGGCCACATCCTGGAACGAAATATCAGTACCTGACTCCTTGGCCATATGAAGCCTAATTGGCTGAGTCAAACCCTTAATAAACCTCCTAACTCTCTCACGATCAGTGGGGAGTATCATAATGGCATGTCGAGCTAGAGTGATGAACCTAGTCTCGTATTGAGTGACAGACATAGTTCCCTGCTGGAGGCGCTCAAACTACCTCTGAAGATCCTCCCTCTAAGTAACTTGAAGGAACTTCCCCACAAATAACTGAGAGAATTGAGCCCAAGTCAATCGTGCAGACCCAGCTGGCCTGGTCAAGCAATAGGGTCTCCACCAAGTCTTGGCGGAACTCGGAAGACGAAAAGTAGCAAAATCAACTCCATTAGACTCTACTATGCCCATGTTCCGAAGAACCTCATGACAGCTGTCCAAATAATCCTGGGGATCCTCTGATGCACTAGTAAATGTAGTAGTGAATAACTTGGTGAATTTATTCAATATCCATAAAGCATCTTCTAACATAGTTTCTCCCTCAACTGTCGGGGCCACAATGCCCAGCTGAGCTACTACGGCTGTCTAAAGTACCAGAGTCTGGAACTGAGGATCTAGCTACTCTGGTGTACGAGTAGCAGGAGTCTGGGTCCCCCCCAGCCTGAGAGATGGCTAGTGCAGTAGGAAGAAGACCGGCCTGAGCCACACTCTCCATGAGTCCCACTAAGTGGACTAGAGCGTCCTGAAGCACCGGGGTGGCAATGAACCCATCTGGGACCTGAGTTGGTTCAACTAGAACGGTCTGAGTAGGAAACTCACCGGCAAAGTCTACCTGTGGGTCCTCTACCAGGCCTGCTGCCCTGGCTTGTGCCCTGCCCCTGCCCTGGCCTCTAGTACGGCCTCGGCCTCAGCCCCTTGTAGGAGCTCCAACAAGAGAATCGGGCTGCTGATCGGTAGATAAGGAAGCACGAGTTCTCTCCATCTGCGAGAGAATATAATCGAAACTCAATTAGCATTTAGAATTCAAATCGCACGACAAAAAAGAAGAAAAGTGAAGTTATTCCTAACCTTGCAGCCTCTGGGATAAGTATAGACGTCTCGGTACCGATCCCTCAGACTCTACCAAGTTTGTCCGTGAATTGTGAGACCTAAGCAACCTAGTGCTCTGATACCAACTTGTCACGAGCCGAAATCCCACCTTTAGGCCGTGATAGCGCCTAACGTTGCACCCGCTAGGCAAGCCAACGTGTTAACTGAATTGATTTATTAACAAGTGAAAATAACAAACACTGAATACATAATAGAGATAAAGTGCAGAAGCATTAACATAAGTTTGAATGACAATAGCTAATAACGAAGAAATCTTTTTAAGTACAAACCAAGAAGTGGAGTCACAACCTCACGAACCAGTCTAAGATTTGACTAAAAATAACAGTTTGAAAATAAAGTGATGTATCTGTGAGCATGTAATTTTTAACCTACTATATATTCCTACAAAATTCAATAAATTAATTAATGATTATAAACCTTTGTTGAATTTCAATGTCTGTGTGTGAATTATTTGCATTACATAAATCATAATTTATCTTCTAAAATTCATAAATGATTTAAAGTTGCATGATTCTGTGCATAACTTCAATCATTTTTTATTGGAAAATTACGGAAAATTATTCTTCAAATAATCACATTTTTTTTAATTAGAAATTTCAACCTTCAATTTACTCATTAATTAAAATTTAAACTAGAGTTAATTAATATATTACTTGTAATCGATTGAAATAAATAACAACAAAAAATGTTGATTGTTTGACACAATGTAGATTTAATGATTAATTTATTCATTTTTTCTAACAAAATTGTGAAATTTGCTCCTTAAATAATATGAGTATTAAATTAAATGATATTACTCTTAATTAATTTATAATTAGACAAAAAACTAAGTTAGAATTAATCACTACATTTTTTTTATTAAGTGTTAGAGTTAAAATAGGCGAAATTCGGATCTGGGCTAGAATTGCCCAGGCCCAAAATCCCTCTCATTACCCGCATCGACCCAGGCCCAAACACCCCACAACCCGGCCTTCCCCTACACCACCAAAACGACCCCGTTTAAGTTAAGATCAATCTCAGCCGTTGATCTTCTCAGATCCAACGGCTGAGAAGTATCCGATCCCTAAACTATAAATATGTCCAAACCACACCCCACCCCCTCATTTCACCAAATCCTCACACCCCCCCTGTCCATCTCTCTCATCTCTCTAAACCTAAACCCTAGCCTCCCTAGAATCCCACCGCCGTCCGGCCACCGGACCTTCTCCAATCACCCCCAAACTCGCACCAGTTAATCCTCATCCTCCCCTAAACCACGTCCTGTTCTTAGTTTATTCAAAAACCACCCCAGAAAACCCCAATCTTAGATCTAAGAATCCATAAACCCTAATTCACCCATNTCTGTGCATATATGACTGTGTCAGCCTATGTTCTTCTTTGTTTGTTTCCTCTTTCTTTGACTCATCTAGGTCTTGATCCTTGTTATCATGCACATGCTGGTTAGTTTAACATTTTGGAATGAAAATTGTTTGTTAGAGTTAGTTGTCCTATTGATCAGTTCTTTAGCCTTTGATAATAGTTTAGTTATTAATCATCGATCAATTATGTTTCCCTTTTGAATACGTTGGAATTATTTGACTTCTTTTTCCTTAATCCATCTCTGATTGTCAAACTTATTTGTTAGCTCGTCTGTTATGATTTTAGCCTATGTCTCTCAATGTTGGTCATTTCTTGGGATCATTTGATTAAGTAAAGAATAATTGGGGGACTGATTTGGTTAAGTTAATAAAAGAACTAGTCATATTTAGATTGAATTAAACAGTGAACCTAAGATTAAAAGACTAAATTGACTGACTTAAGCTAATTAACAATTCATTAAAACTAAAATTAGTACCTAACAGTAAAATTAACCTAAACTTAGGTAACTAGTGAGTATGGTTGGAAACCAAGTCTAGAAACCTAATTATTAACCTAACTAACTTTCTTTAATCAAACTAAGATCCTAGAATGATCAAAATAGGCTAAAGTCCAGTTTTATGGAATTAATCACTCAATTGACTAAGAGTTAATAAATAAGCCTAATTACACCTAATGAAATTGTTTAAACCAATAAGTTCAATTGACTACTGACTTTAATGGTAGTCAATTTGAGTTAAATTGATTTGAGCAATTAGGAAATAAGTCACACTCAACTAGTAGACTTAATATTCTAGTTGAGCTGAGTCCTAGATAACTAGTTTAAGATCAATTAACTATGTTTAAAAATAATTGTTTCACTTAGACACACATTTAAATAATTCTAAGTTCTTCAATCTAGAAACTTAATTCAGGTAGCTTCTTAAGCATTTAACTGAAAATAAAATCTGCTTAAGACAATTAGTTTGAGGTTAATGGACTAAAACAGATTCATTTAACCTAAGTTAAGAGAATTTAGTTGATTAACCTCCATTGAGTTTAATTAAACTGATGATTAAATAACTTAAATATAGATAAGTAGTATGAAAGCCAACTCTAGGCATTTAATCAACTAATCTTCATTCAATTGACTCAACCTTAGTTAAGAACAATTAGTTGTCACCCAAAAGAATCTTCTAGATTAGAGAAATATTAGGAAATCAGATACTTAGGGATAAAAGGGTAATTTCAAGGGCTGGAATGTTCTGGAAGGTACAGCTGTCCCAAAAGGATAGGGTTGACAGCTGTACCTGTACCCTTTTCAGCTCATTTAGGATAGGGAATATGCTGAGCATATCCTATCCCAACTGTCCCTATATATACACACACTCTTTACCACTAGAAGGAGGATTTTTTTAGACCCTTCTTTGATCTTTTTGAACTGGATAATACAAACTTTGACTACTAAAAGACTTGGAAAAAAAAACAGAACCAAAAGGATTTGCAGTAGGAGGGGAAAAAATCTGAACTTAGGTTGTCTTATAGTTGTGGTTTTCTTTCCTAAGGGACTTGGTTTTGTTTGCTGCTTTGGTTCAATCATTTGGTATTCAAAAAATCATCTTTTCCTGGATTTCTTTGCTGTGATTTTCTTGTTGTTCGTGGGTGCTGTTTGTTGCTGCTGGGTTTCTCTTCTTTTGCTGATTTCCATCTGACTGACCTTTATTTGGACAGGACTTTCTGTTGTTATCTTACTCTTAAAGGTATGTAAAACTGAGTTTTTCTTTATATATGAAATATGAAGATCTGAAATCTGTTGTCTCACCCCCATGAATCTGCATTTTTATTTGCTTAGACTTATTTCTGTATAAATTTATGTGCATATATATGGAGTAACACATTATGTTTGTTTAGATTCTAATCTCTGAATTTTACATAAGTTTGTTTCATCTTAAAACTGCCTGTTATATGTCTGTGCAATCAATGTTTATGTTGGAAAATAGCATCAAAGGGTAATGAACTTAACCTCTCATGGTTAAGTTCATCCTACAAAGATGCTGAAATACTGGTTTATTCCAGGTTTTAGATATCTAGATACTGTTATGAAACAGCACTAGGGTAGATGAATTTGACCCTCTATAATGGTCAAATTCACCCCATATCAGGTGCTTAAACAATAGTTTAGTTGCTGAAAGTCACCCTCTTAAGGGTATAAAATAGGTGATCAAAAAGGGCTTTGGAATAAGGAATCTGGACTCTTTAAATGTCCAGATTCATTCTGTAAAAATGCCTAAATTATCAAAGTCCCTGTATAGATTGGAGTTATGTTAGCATCAGCACTAGCGTAGATGAATTTGATTTGTTGATAATCAAACTCACCCCATGATAAGTGCACAAACGTTAGTATGTTGGTTGAAGTTTACCCTTCAAAAGGGGTATAAAGTATGTAGTTGAGAAGGCCATTAGAGTGAGAATCTGAACCCTTGGATGGTCAGATTCATCCTCGAAAAAATGCCTAGATAAGAAAAGTTTCTTGTAGAGTTTAGAATTATGTTAGTTTTAGCACTTGGGTAGATGGATTTGACTCTTTAATAGTCAAATTCACCCCTAGATAGTGCCTAGACAGTAGCCTAGGGTGCTGAAAATTACCCTTTACGGATATAAAGTGGATAATCAAAGGCTCTTTAGAGGAAAGAATCTGAATCCTTTATTATGATCAGATTTATCCTCTTAAGATGCCTGCATAACCAAGTCAAGGAATTAATATGAACTGAAGGTCCAAAGTATGAAAAATGACATTCCGGAGTTGAGTTGATCCTTTTATGATCATATTCTCTGAGAAAGCGCATAAATAATTCTACCAGATAGTATGGTTTAAACACACGTAATATTAGGATTAAAACTGACCTCTTCATGGTCAGTTTGGTTATGGTAGTTGCACAACACCTAAATTGCATTGGGGTGTTCTACAGATTACAAAGAGAAGGCTCGAACGTAAGGCCTCAAGGGCGTTTCGAGTCAGCAAATTAGTTAGAATCTTATTTTTAGTTTCTTTCATTCTGGAAAATGTATAGCGCCAGTCAAGTTATAATCCCCCTGTATTTCGTTGGCTTTCATTGTAATATAATTTAAGACCGGACTGTACGCTTAATTTCAGTTTTATTCATGTTCCTGAAATTTCGAGTTTACCTTTTTTGTCTATTCTGCAATGATAGACAAAAGAACGTATGTAAAATCTGTATAAACATCCCGTTTAGATTTTTGGAAAAAATGGTTATTTCAAGTTCAGTAGAGTTTCAACATGAATAGAATCAGTAGGTTATCCTCAGTTTATCTTGTATCTCATAAATTTGCAAAAATCAATGTATACATATGTGTGAACTTTAATCCTTTAGATGCGTGAGATTAGGTTGTTTAGAATTGGTAAGGAGTACTGTTTCAAAATTAATAAAACCGCCTGTGGCATGATCTTTGTTAGAAATCATGAAATTCTGGAAGAAGTAGAGTGATTTCATCTTGCCCATTCGTATCAGAATTAACAAGTAACATATTTAGATATCTGAATTTCATAAGTGTATATATCTGAACGAACAAGGGACGTTCTGATTCCCACATTTTCCATCGTTGGCTAAAAACAAATTCTTTTCAGAACTAGTAGTCCTATCACAAAGAGAGCTGACTTAGGATGGCCTAATGTGATAAAACGGGGCTAGATGAGGCCATAGCCCATAAGATGTTCTCTTAGAGCAATGAATATCGTTTTAGGAGATCTTCTAGGTAGAATGAATACCTTTAGTTCGAAATTTTGATAAAAAATCAAATATTATACCAAA
>ML378718.1:0-42424 GCA_005239525.1 Nicotiana knightiana
ATATATATATATATATGAAATTACAAGAGGGGGATGAATTTGTTTACTTTAAAAAGTGTTATCAGTAGTTGACTAGTTTACCAATTAGTCGAGTAGAAATAAGAATGAGATAATAATAAATACAGAATTAAAGTGCAGGAATTAAAAATACCAGAATTTTATACTGGTTCAGATTCAATGTGAATCCTAGTCCAGTCTCCTTAGGTTGCAAGGGTGTTCTCTTTCAGTGATCGATGTTTCTTGAGTACAAAAGGAATGATGTAGTTTTACACCTACTGCTTAGTCTCTATGTCTCTTTTCTTTTCTTGATACAATGCCTCACCAGTGATTATCTCTCTTTCTTCTCTCACTAGTTACACAGCAGATCTAAAAGAACCACAATGCTTGTTTGGAGTAGAACAAAAAGAGGGTAGATGGTTTGATCAAAGTATATTTCTTCAAGTCCAGAACGAACGTATATATACTTTCTAGGAAGCCTTCAAGAGTCTTGATTGCAAACCCAAGAGATTTGATCCTTGAAAGAAATCACAGATTGATTCTTTCCAAGAATAAAGTTAATTCCCATTAATCTTCCTTGATGTGAGGACTTTGACGAGCCTTCCATCTCTGAGTCTTGATATCCGCTGGATTCACTGATTCTCTATGATTATGTTTCCCTTGAATCTGAGGCCTTCCAGTAATAGCTTCTGATTGATTATTCTTGCCGGATCTTTAGCGCTTCTTCCCTTTATTGCAGATTCCTTTTCCTTGATAGCTTCTATCAATTTCTGATTGATTTCTTCAGTCAATCAATCTCTGATATTCCTTTTGCGTTGTACTTCCGTTAATCTATGATCCTTCTTTTGCACTTTTGATCCTGATTGATTTCCTTGATCTATTCCAGTTCCTTAAATGTATTCCTTGAGTCCCTACACCAAAAGTGATTGTATTATTTTTCATCATTAAAATTAAGAGTTAACAATCTCCCCCTTTTTGATGATGACAAAAATAATATATATAAACACCAGTTAACTTCCCTATAGTTGACTCCACTCAATAAGTGCAGTTGACTCCCCCTTAATAAGTGCTGGCATACTTCTTTTAGTCGACTTTTGTAACCTTCTTTTAGTCGAATCCACTCCTGTAACCACGCGCTTCTTTGTACCTGCAGAATTATACTTGCTCCCCTTTTTAGGAGTCAACAAAGATGGGATAACACAGACTAAAATAGGTAATGTAATTATAACCACATGCTAGTTAAGTACTACAAATACTAAAATTGGCATAATCAACATGCAGAGTCATAGCAAAATAGGAAAAGGAAAATAAAAAGCATTTAGTTGACTAGTTATCCAGTCCAAACAACAAAACACACCAAAAAAAAAATTGTTTGAGGTTTCCTGTAACGACCCGGCCGATCATTTTGAGAGTTATAGCCCCAATCCCCTATTAAATGCTTTCCCCGTATCTATTTTCTGCTATTGTGTGTTGGGAGGTATCGTTTGGTTTTAGGAGTGTTTTGTGACACTTAGTCCCTAAATGGAGGTTTAAGCCTTAGGATTTGGACCGAAGCCGAAACTGTGTGAAGACGACTCCGGAATGGAGCTCCGTCGGTTTTGTTAGCTCCATTAGGTGATTTTGGACTTACGGGCGTGTCCGGATTGTGTTTTGGAGGTCTGTAGCTCATTTAGGCTTGAAATGACGAAAGTCGAAGTTTTGGACATTTTGTCCGGTAGTGGAATTTTTGATATCGGGGTCGAATTCTGATTCTGGAAGTTGGAGTAGGTCCATAGGGTTGAATATCACTTGTGTGCAAAATTTCGGTTCAATCGGACGTGGTTTGATAGGTTTCAGCGCCGGATTTGGAAATTTGAAGTTTTAAGTTCTTTAAGTTTGAATTGGAGGATGATTCGTGATTTTAGCGTTGTTTGATGTGGTTTAAGGTTCGACTAAGTTCGTATGGTATTTTAGGACTTTTTGGTATGTTTGGTTTAGGTCCCAGGGGCCTCGGGTTGATTTCGGGTGGTTAACAGACCTTTTGAACTTAAGAAAAGATAGTAGATTTCTGGTGTTTTTGTTGCAGACATTTCTTCATCGCGTTTGCGAGAGAGGTATCGCGATCGCGTAGGGCATCTGGGAGGCCAACTCAAGTTTGTTCTTCGCGTTCGTGCAAAGGAGCCAGCATTCCCGAAGGTATGGTTAGTGGAAGCATCACGAACGCGAAGAGTGGAACGCGTTCGTGTAGAGGAAGAGAGGCAACTGGGGACCCTAGCTATTTGGTCTACGCGTTCGCGTAGTGGGTATCACGTTCGCAAAGGACCAGGAAGTTAAAGGTACGCGTTCGCGAGAGGTCCATCGTGTTCGTGAAGGAGGAAATTTGGTCAGTGGAATTTTTTTATACACGAACGCGAGAGAGTGGTTGCGTTCGCGAAGAAGAGAACACCTGGGCAGATTTAAAAGTTCAAAATCGAGGGTTTATGTCATTTTTCATCATTTGGACTTGAGAGCTCCTAATTATGCGATTTTTGGAAGGATTTTCATGTGGGTGTTTGAGGTAAGTGATTCTTACCTAGGTTCCATGATTATGTCTTTAATTTCATCATTAAATTAGTGATTTGGGGTGGAAAATTGGGGAAAATTTGACAAAAGTTCCTAGGCCGAATTTTTGGATTTTGATCGAGATTTTGGCATCGGGTTTGAGTAATTTTGGTACGATTAAACTCGTGAGTGAATGGATGTTCATATTTTGTGACTTTTACCCGATTATGAGACGTGGGCCCGGGGAGGCTTTTTAGGGCGATTTTCCAATTTGTTGATTTAGTTTTGATTTCATTAGCTAGATTAGTTCCTTGTAGTTATATTTATGATATGTAATTGATTTGTCTATATTTGGGCCATTTCGGGGTCGGATATTCGTGGAAAGAGCATTGTTACAGATTGATTGAGCTTGGTTTGAGGTAAGTGGCTTGCCAAACCTTGTGTGGGAGAAATTACCCTTAGACTTTGGTAGTGTTTTGATTTGTGAGCGCCGTGTACGTGAGGTGACGAGTATGTACACATGCTAATTGTTGTAAAAACCCGATTTCTGCTAAGCAATAATATGTTTCCGTCTTATTTGAGTCATATCAGCATGTGTAGTATCCTGTTAGACTAGAATAGCATGTCTACTGGCCTTAATTGTTTATCTGAACTCCGTGCAACATGTTTTAGTAAATTTCGTGTTTTTCCTTGACTTGTACTTAGTATAAATTGTAGGATTTCATGTTGTAGCTGTTAAATTCTATTGTTTGAGCTGTGTGTTTACTTTTGGGACTATAGAATGGTACTCCGGGAGATCCCCCTGCATATTTACTTTGGGACTACGGAATGGTATTCCGGGAGATCCCCCTGTCTTGCATATTTACTTTTGAACTATGGAAATTTATTCCGGGAGATCCCCCTGCACATTTACGTCTGGGACTACGAGACTATATCTCGGGAGATCCCCAGTTTTTATCTCTGTGTACTGAGTTGTTACCTATCTATGATTTCATTCTTGTTAAATTTTTATCTTTATTTTATTGCGATATTTCACTCTGCCTTGTTTTTATTATATATATGCCAATAGAGCCCTGACCTGACCTCGTCAGTACTCAGCCGAGGTTAGGCTTGGCACTTACTAGGTACTATTGTGGTGTACTCATGTCCTTCCCTGAATATGTTTTTCGTGTGCAGATCTAGGTTCCTCCTACCAGCCTCATTATTAGTTGCAGTCACTGATGTTCTAGAGACTTCAAGGTACATCTGTCCGCACCTGCAGATCCTCGGAGTCCCCTTCTATCTCCCTATGTTAATTCTTCTCTTATTTCTATAGACACTAATGTATAGAACAGTTAGAACTTTGTAGAAGCTTGTGACTTACGGTGTTCCGGGTCTTGGGAGCGTTAAGTATATTTCGAGGCTTGACTATTGTATATGCAGAGCGGCATCTCAATTGCTTATTTAAAATATTTGTTACTGTTAATTGTTAATTTTCATGTTTTTCATTTATTTTCGCAAAGAGTTAGGCTTACCTAGTCGTAGAGACTAGGTGCCGTCACAAAAAATTCACAGAGGGAGAATCTGGGTCGTGACAAGTTGGTATCAAAGCTCTAGGTTCATAGGTATAGTGAATCACAAGCCGATTTATTAGAGTCTCCTGGATCGGTACAGATACGTCTGTACTCATCTTCGAGAGCCTATGGAACTGTTAGGAACAATCATACTCCTTTTGATTCCTTATCGTGTGAGTTATTGTCGTCAAATTCTAAAAATTCTCTATTCTATTCTTTCTCAAAGATGGTGAGGACCTGTATCGGGAGATCTGACGCCCAGACACCCGTGCCCCCTGCTAGAGCCGCTAGAGGCCGGGGCCGGGGTAGAGGACAACCATGCGGTGCGTCCAGAGCACCCGCGCAAGCTGCGACAGAGGAGCACCCAGCAACTCCAGCTGGAGGGAGGACACCGGAGGTTCCTATTGCTGCACCAGCCCTCCATGAGACTCTAGCCCAGTTCATGAGCATGTTCAGCACCTTAGCTTAGGCTGGATTGATCCCACTAGCTCCCGCCACATCTCAGGCCGGGGGAGGGGCACAGACTCCCGCAGCCCGTACTCCTGAGCAGAGGTTCCAGGTTGATCAGGCCCTAGAGTTCATTCATATGCAGCCGGAAGCACCGGTTCAGCATGAGACCAGGACAACCGCTTCTGAGGCGGAGCAACTCAGACTTGAGAGGTACAAGAAGTACCACCCACCTACCTTCAGAGAATATGCTATGGATGATGCTCAGTGTTTTCTGGAGGAGTGTCATCTTATTCTCCGTACTATTGGCGTAGCGAAGATGAGTGGGGTTTCTTTTACCACTTTCCATCTTAGAGGAGCAGCCTATCAGTGGTGGCGTGCTTATGGGTTGAGTAGTCCGGACGAGGCAGCCTCACTTACATGGACTCAATTCTTGGACATGTTTTTGAGAGAGTATGTCCCTTAGAGACTCAAGGATGCATGGCGCGCGGAGTTTGAGAAGTTGCCACAGGGTCCTATGACTGTGTCAGAGTATGCAGTACGTTTCAGTGATTTGGCCCGACATGCACCGGCCTTGGTTGCTACAATATGGGAGACGGTTCGTCGATTTATTGAGGGACTCCACCCCAGCATCAGGATAAGTATGGCCAGGGAGTTGAAGATGGATATATCTTATCAGCAGGTTGTGAGTATTGCCAGGAGATTGGAGGGCATTTGCTCGGGACAGAGAGGAGAGAGAGGCCAAGAGGTAACGAGAGACTGGCTTTTGTTCTGGAGCTCATGCCCCAGCCGCTCGCCATGGTAGGGGTTATGCGAGTCGCCCCATTCATTCAGCTCTTCCAGCCGCCAGTGGTGTTCCAGCCCCTTCTAGGCCCTAGGAGCCTTATTATGCACCGCCAGTATCTAGTGTGCCTCCTGCTCGGGGTACTATAAGCAAACCTGGCCCGAGTCATTCACAGAAACCACGCCCTCTAAGGGGCTGTTTTGAATGTGACGACTCTCGTCACATGGTGAGGGATTGCGCCAGACTTATGAGGGGTGCATGTTGATACCCAATTTCCCCCTCATATTTTAAAATACATATATACTTTCAAAATAGCATATTTGCTTCATCATTTAGTTTATAAACCTATACAAGCATTTTTTATAATGGTCCATAATCTTTTGAGCTTTAAATTAATTTTCTTATATTTTTGTTATATAAATATCTAGTAATTATCCTTTTAATTATTTTGTGATGACTTAATTATCCAAAATTATTATTTACATTCATAATACATGTTTCAAATATTTTTATTCTATTTTATAATTTCATAAGCATTTTTAAGCTATTTATTCAATTTTGCAATAATGACCTATATTCTACAAATAATTGTGTTTATTATATTATTTATGCCAAAGTATCATTTTTATATTTTTTTAATGTTGATTTATTATTTTAAAATAGTTACAGCATAATTATTATTTTTTACCATTTATTAGAAGTTTTAATAATTTATTTTTAAATTAATTTTCAAAGGTTTCAAGAGCTGACCCAAAATAGGCTGATTTTCTGGCCAAATTAATGGCCCAAACCCCAAGCCCTTAGCCCAATCCCCAGAGCCCAAACCAAATAACCCACTAACCCCAACCCGGTCACTACCCCAACCTGTCCAATAACCCGCCCAGGCTTTTAAAATCCTGGCCGTTGATCTCTAAGATCAACGACCCACAATCAATTCCCCATTTTTATTATCTAACCCCCTAACCCTAACCCTCATTCCCCTTTTACCTACCACCTCAGATTCCTCTCTATACTTTCATCTTCTCTAACCCTAGCCGCCTCACTAAAACATTCTCTGAATCCGTCTCAATCATGGATTCCTTCCATGATTTTCTTACCTTTTGTGTGGTTTCTCAGTATTATTTGCAAGATTATGGTGTTACATAGTACTTGCCCTAATTTTGGCAAGTACAAGTCCCTTCAATCTTTGAGATTTAGATGATATTTCATCTATATGCACTCTATATGGTCTGATTCAGTGAGATTTTCGGCTATCTCTGCTTTCCGTTTGAATTAGGGTTTGAGATTTTCCCTATTCTTTACTGATTCTTGATTGATACCCTCCCTTTTCCCGTGTTTGACTAATATTTTCCTTATTTCTGTTTAACCCATCGTGTTTCCCTTTTTTTAAACTTTATTTTGCCCTAAATCTGACTCCAATTGATTTTTCGTATGATATTTTTCTTATTCTCTGTTTAATCTACTATATTCCTTTATTTTAAGTATTATTTTCATGATATTTGTAATTCTCTGCTGATTTACCGAACTCCCTTATTTTATGCCCCACAAGAATCGATTCTAATGTTATTTGTGTTTGAATAATTTGCTTTCCATGTTTACTTGTTCGATTTCTACACTATATAAACCCCTCTCATGAAACCCCTTAGACATATTTTAAAATCCTAATTCCGGCTACTGTTTTCACTACTCTCTTCACTCACTCACTCACTGTTACACTCAAACTCTCTGAAATTATTGAATAACCTCTTCTGGTGCAAGCACTGCTCGGAGCCCACTCTCGAGGCTCTTGTGAATTCTAAAGCATCAGGGATTTGGGAGTTTTTTCTATTACAATCTTTACTCTCTTGATTCTGCTACTGGTTAGTGTTTAAACTATTGCAATGTTTAGTTTCTTTCCTTCTTTCTGCATATGTATCTGAACTTGTATAACATGATTCAACTATGTTAGTGTTAAATTTTGATGTCATTCTGTGTTAACTAGACGCATGAGAATAGTCTCCTGTTTGTGTTACGCTTCACTATAATTTGCACTCTGTGATCCTTTGTCTGCTAAGATTGGTTCTGCACCATGTATCATCTTAATACGTCTAGTTTTGGACTTCAATAGCAGTCCACTTCATTATGAGCCTGACTATTTTAGTTGTATGCTGCTTCTGCATATTATGTTTGGGTGATACCCCCTAAATCTATGAAGACCCCTTTACTTGAATAAACCTTTTGGTACTAGATTCTCTTCGTAATGCTGTCCTAAAGTTTGTTCTAAAATTGTTTCATGCTATCCTAATTTTATAAAAGATAAATACTCTATTTTCAATTGATTAGGTCTTGGCTCCTATGCTAATGTGTTTTTCAGTATGTCTTAGTTCATTTGCTATTATATCTATGATTATCAATATGTGCATCCCTCTATCTAAATATTGATTAATATGGTATTAGGTTAGACTTAACTATATTTAGACCCTTAGATGTCAACTAATGCAACCTATGTATGTTTGCAAACCTATTCCTTCTCCTATTTCCTGTGATGGTTGTTTATGTGGTCCTTTGGCTATGTGAACTTGGCTGAATTTACTGAATCTCTGTCCATTCTCCTTACTTATTACTCTGGTATTTTGAATTCCTATTCTTAGCCGGCTGAAAGCCAAGGCTACCTAGGTTCTTTGTTGGCCTCCCTAGTGTGAGCACTGCTCGGGGTCCATTTGAGGCCCTTGTGAACTATGACACACCAGGGGTTTGGCTCTAGTCATTCCTGTAACCTCCAAAACTGCCCCTTAATGCTCTACTTCCCTATCATGTACTGTGACTTTATGTTGGTTGTTCCAAGTGGTGCAACACTTGGTGTTGTGGCTCATTGAAAGGGGTCTGAACTCCCCTATGGACCTGTGATCGTGTGGTTCTTTGTTGAAGGCCTAAGTATGCAATGTCAGAAGTATTGAAGGCCCAACATGGCTGGGTATTAATTTTTTTATTTGGGCCTGCTATAGGCCTATTTATTTTCATGTAATATTACTACTTTACTCATCAATTTGGGTCTGTAATAATATCTTTGTATAAACGATTGGGGTGTTAGTAAAAGGGATAGGGTAGATGTCAATATTAATATACGATGGGTAGATAACATGCCTATAGGATTGAATGATGCATTTGCTTTATGTTATTCATTCTCTATGCACAATATAGAAGGTATGCCATTAGGAAAAACACACATTTGCACTACTTGTTTATTAGTAAAGCATGAGCTCAGATGCCTCAATATCTTTGTTGCTATATGTTGTTAGAGAACCTGCCCAAAGGAAATACAGATCGTTGAATTTTCTGTTAATTCGCATTACTGCAACATTGCCCATTAGAAATCATGCATGCCTATAGGACTCTAATCATGTCATTTGTTCTTGCATTGCATTGTTCACCTAGAAAACCTACCTATAAGGTTTAACAATAAAATCAGTTTCCCAATTGTTAATCGTTAGAAATCCTGCCTATAAGATGCCACTGTTGCCTTAAATAACTGGTAATGATACCCCTTTTAACATTGTTCATATCTCACTTAGGCTGTTATCAAAGCGTGAGTAATTTTGAGTTCCTACTCCCTTTCTTACATAAATCACCTAGGCGCAACGTCTATAGGACTAATAACTGAGGAATTTGCCTTCTCAATAATCAGCGTGTAACGACTTACGCAACCCTGTCTATAAATCTCGCTGGTTCCTGAAACTACTTGCATGCCTCAATGCCTATCACATAGAAATCATGCCTATAGGGATTTAAGTTCCTTAATCTTGAACTGCCTAACATGAAACCTTGTTTTCGTGTGCGTTTGCTGTTTAAGTAAGGAGGCTAACTTGAGTCTTTAACTGCCTATATGTGAAGCCCAACATGTTTTGTATGTCACCTAGTTTTGACATTTTCTGAGAAACCTAAGTAAAGTCTAGAATCATCCAAAATAGAGGTCCAACGCCGCCTGGACTATAGGTAAGGGATGGGTAGTGCACGCATAAGGCACGACTTATAATTGAACTAATGTGCTTTGTAACAACTTAAAGACAGTAATCAGGTAGCAGGAGATGTTAGTCTGTGCCCGTTGAATAATATGAGTAACACCCCATCTCGAGGGAGTAAGTATTATTTATGTTGCACGGGGTGATGCTTTAGGCTAAAAAACTTAGGACCCCTATCTTATTTCCTTTTTTGAACCAAGTGTTTGTACTAATTTATTCAAAGTCTTTTAATAATGAAATTTCTCAAACTTCTTGCTCTCTATATCTTTGTTTATCCAACTAATTCATATAATTCAAGTTCGGTCAAGACCCACAGTTGTGGACCTCGAAGAGTGCCTACCACCTTCTCTTCGAGGTAATTTCGAGCCCTTACTAGATCTTTGGTGATGCGAACTAGTCAAACCTATGTCATTTGCAAATAGGTGCCCTAACGCTCCTTAAACCGTTAGGTGGCAACTCTCCTATTTTAGTGCCTCCTTAAAAGAGTTGTCATATGTCGAAACCCGAATTCGCGAGAAAAAGGGGCACGACAGTGCACCTCCACAAACTTCTCAGACATCATGTGCTCTATCGGGTCCTCAGGCTATGATTCCAGCATCAACTACCGCCCCACCTACTCAGCCAGCTCAAGATGGAGGTTGGGGAGGTTGAGGCTGCCTTAGAAGGGGAGGCCAGACCAGGTATTATGCTCTTCTGACTCGTAGAGAGTCAGTTGCTTCCGACTTTGTCATTACAGGTATTGTTCCAGTCTGTCATAGAGATGCGTCAGTATTATTTGACCCAGGATCTACGTATTCTTATGTGTTCTCTTATTTTGCCCTACATTTGGGCGTATATCGGGATTCTTTCAGTTCCCCTATTTATGTGTCTACTCCTGTAGGAGATTCTCTTATTGTGGACCACGTGTATTGGTCGTGTTTGATTGCTCTTAGTGGTTTTGAGACCAGAGCCGATTTATTGTTACTCAACATGGTAGATTTTTATGTTATCTCGGGCATAGACTGGTTGTCGCCCCATTATGCTATTCTTGATTGTCACGCTAAGACCGTGACGCTGGCTATGCCAGGCGTACCGCGATTAGAGTGGAGGGGTACCTTAGAGTATGCTCCCCGAAGAGTTATTTCATTTCTTAAGGCTCAACGAATGGTTGAGAAAGGGTGTGACGCGTATATAGCTTATGCGAGAGATGAAAACACTGATACCCCTACAGTTGAGTTAGTTCCAATAGTGAGGGAATTCCCAAATGTGTTTCCAGCTGATCTTCCGGGCATGCCGCCCGAAAGCTGATAAAGGCTTCATTCAGCCCAGTGTGTCACCTTGGGGTGCTCCGATCTTGTTTGTGAAGAAAAAGGATGGTTCTATGCATGTGTGTATTGATTACCGTCAGTTAAACAAAGTTATAGTGAAGAACATATATCCATTTCCTCGTATTGATGACTTATTTAATCAGTTACAGGGTGCCAGGGTATTTTCCAAGATTGACTTACGTTCCGGCTATCATCAGTTGAAGATTCGGGAGCAAGATATCCCAAAGACTGCTTTCAGAACCCGATATGGTCACTATGAGTTTCTTGTTATATCTTTTGGGCCGACCAATGCCCCAACTGCTTTTATGCATTTGATGCATAGTGTGTTCCAACCTTATCTTGACTCCTTCGTCATTGTGTTTATTGATGACATTCTGGTGTACTCCTGGACTCGGGAGGATATGAGCAACACCTGAGGACTACACTTCAGACTTTGAGAGAAAAGAAGTTGTATGCAAAATTTTCAAAGTATGAGTTTTGGCTAGATTCAGTGGCATTCTTGAGCCATGTACTATCGAGTTATGGGATCAAGGTGGATCCGAAGAAGGTGGAAGCAATGCAGAGTTGGCCTAGAACGTCACCGGCTACAGAGATCCATAGTTTTCTTGGTTTGGCAGGGTATTACCGTTGTTTGATGTGGTTTGAGGGATCGACTAAGTTTTTTGGTGTTTTAGGACTTTTTGGTATGTTTGGTTGAGATACCGGGGGCCTCAGGTTGATTTCGGATGGTTAACGGACCTTTTGAACTTAAGAAAAGATAGCAAATTTCTAGTGTTTTTGTTTCAGACATTTCTTCATTGCGTTCCCGAGAGATGAAAGTTTGTTCTTCGTGTTTGCGCAAGGGAGCCAGCATTCGCGAAGGTATGGTTAGTGGAGGCATCGCGAACGCGAAGAGTGGAACGTGTTCGTGTAGAGGAAAAGAGGCAGCTGGGGACCCAAGCCATTGGTCTAGGCGTTCGCGTACTGGGTATCGCGTTCGCAAAGGACCAGGAAGTGAAATGTACGCTTTCCCGAGAGGTCCCTCATGTTTGCGAAGGAGGAAATTTGGTCAGTGGAATTTTGTTATATGCGAACGCGAGATAGTGACCGCGTTCGTGAAGAAGAGAACACCTGGGCAAATTTAAAAGTTCAAAATCGAGGGTTTATGTCATTTTTCACCATTTGGACTTCACAGCTCGGAATTAGGCAATTTTTGGAACGATTTTCACGTGGGTGTTTGAGGTAAGTGATTCTTACCTAGTTTTGGTTAATTCCCATGATTATGTCTTTAATTTCATCATTAAATTAGTGACTTGGGGTGGAAAATTGGGGAAAATTTGAGAAAAGTTCTTAGGCCGAAATTTGCGATTTTGATTGAGATTTTGGTATCAAATTTGAGTAATATTGGTACGAGTGAACTCGTGAGTGAATGGGTGTTCATATTTTGTGACTTTTACCCGATTCTGAGACGTGGGCTCGAGGAGTTTTTTTAGGGTGATTTTTTAATTTCTTACTTTAGCTTTGATTTCATTAGCTAGATTAGTTCATTGTAGTTATATTTATGATATGTAATTGATTTTGCCTAGATTTGGGCCATTTGGAGTCGGATATTCAATGAAAGATCATTGTTACGGATTGATTGAGCTTGGTTCGAGGTAAGTGGCTTGCCTAACCTTGTGTGGGGGAAACTCCCCTTAGAATTTGGTACTATTTTGATATGTGAGCGCCATGTACGTGAGGTGAGAAGTACATACACGGGCTAATTGTTGTAAAAACCCGATTTCTACTAAGTAATAAACCGTTTCCTTCTTACTTGCGTCATATCAGCATGTGTAGTATCCTGTTAGATTAGAATAGCATCTCTACTTGCCTTAATTGTTTATCTGAACTCCGTGCAACACGTTTTAGTGAATTTCCTGCTTTTCCTTGACTTGTACTTAGTCTAAATGGTAGGTTTTTGTGTTGTAGCTGTTAAATTCTATTGTTTGAACTGTGTATTTACTTTTGGGACTACGGAACGGTACTTCGGGAGATCCCCCTACATATTTACTTTGGGACTACGGAATGGTATTCCATGAGATTCCCCTGTTTTGCATATTTACTTTTGGACTACGAAACGGTATTCCGGGAGATCCCCTGCACTTTTACATTAGGGACTACGAGACGGTATCTCGCGAGATCCCCTGTTGTTATCTCTGTGTACTGAGCTGTTACCTTTCTATGATTTCGTTCTTGTTAAATTTTGATCTTGATTTTATTGCTATATTTCACTCTGACTTGTTTTTATTTTATATATACCAGTAGGGCCCTGACCTGACCTCGTCACTACTCGGCCTAGGTTAGTCTTGGCACTTACTGGGTACCCTTGTGGTGTACTCATGCCCTTCCCTGCACATGTTTGTCGTGTGCAGATCCAGGTTCCTCCTACCGGCCTCGTTCTTAGTTGTAGTCGCTGCTTTTTCGGAGACTTCAAGGTACATCTGCCTGCACCCGCAGATCCTCGAAGTCCCCCTCTATCCCCCTACGTTAATTCTTCTCTTATTTCTATAGACACTGATGTATAGAACAGTTAGAACTTCGTAGAAGCTTGTGACTTACGGTGTTCCGGGTCTTTGGGGTGTTATGGATATTTCGAGAGTTGATTATTTTATTTGCCAAGCGGCATCTCAATTGCTTGTTTAAAATATCTGCTACTGTTAGTTGTTAATTTTCATGTTTCTTATTTCATTTCCGCAAAGTGTTAGGCTTACCTAGTTGTAGAGACTAGGTGTTGTCACGACAAATTCATGGAGGGAGAATTTGGGTCGTGACATTTCCACAGCTAGCGATGCAAGAAATAAGTAAGAGTATCAGATGGCCTCTTTTAGACAATCAAAGCTGGCATTGGCTGAAACAGTGACCCAATCAATCATGTCATGCACTTCCTTGAAATCTTTGACTACATCTTCTCCAAGTCTCAGAATTTTGACCCTTATCTTTGAAACATCCGACCCTGTTTCCTTCGAAATTGTGTGGATGTCACCAACAATGGATTGAGTGGCAGCAAGGAGATTTCAGATGTTGGTCAGCTTGTTGTCAATGGCAGTTAGTTTTCGGCGAGATCAGGATCGCTCACACTGTGATGGGAGGCTGAGGCTTTGATCTTGGAGTCAGGTTGAACATTTTTGACTTCACCATTCTGCTTCTTCACCCAGGATCCCTTTACACACACATACCCCATACTTGCAAACGCTTTAGAATTATATGATTTTGACACAGTGACAAAGGGGTATTCCTATATAGGGATTTTGTGGGCTTCTAAGATGAGAGTGATAGCCATACCATAGGGAAAACTGGTGGGATCATCAACACTTTATATCATGAAATTTATGACCCAGGAGGATAACTTAATCTGGAGTTTGGTCACAAGACAGTAGACAAGAAAAGTATCTCTTTAAGAGAAGGGTGGTTGCAACAATGTGGGCTAAAACTCGGGTTCCAAAGCTAACATCACTGGGACCTAACTGGTTAGGGAGGAAATCAGAGGGACACTCAACAATACAACGTTTCGCTTGATCAAAAGAAATTTCAAAATCATCAGGCCAAGTATTTTTAAAAAGCATCGGAAAACCAGTGCACTTGCACAAGAAAATTGAATCAAACATGGCACAATAAAGAACAATGTGTTTATCCAGAACTAAGGATTTCAACTTATTAGGCTTGCTAGAGTGAAGATTTGCATAAAATATTCTCACTAAGGGTTCATAGACTTTAGGAGCAGGTAAAGAAAGGAATTTTGACCAACCTTGAAATACAAAAAGATCCTTTACCTTACAATTGAGGGTTTCCATGACGTCAAAGTCAACTACTCTGCCATGAGCAATGAGCTTGTATTTTAGGGCAATGAATAAATCCTTGTTTGGGGTATCCCAGAAATTGAGGTTTGACTTTAGGGAGCTTGAAAATTTTATTTTGGATTTCTTAGGGGAAAGGGATTCAGGATGGTCTTCCATGGGCTTTTTTGCAATGGCTTTTTCTCCTAAGTTAGAGTAATCTGAAGGTTCTGCCTGAGAAAAGGCAAATCCTTCGGAGTGGCCGGACCCTAGGTCTATGGGTTCTGGAGGATGAGAAGAGGGTTTTCCTTTGGAACGGGTACTCTTTCTGGTGGAGGCAGAAGGAGTTTTGGAGTGTTTAGCCATGGGAGAAACTGTTTGGAATGAGTTTGAAAGGGTTTTTGAAGAGGGTTTCAGAGTGATGGAGACGATGGGGTCAGAGAAGAGGGGTTCAGAGATTTAAAAGATGAAGTTTTGACGGTGGAGTACAAGAAAGGAAAGGGTGTTAGTAAAGGGTAATGATGATTGGTTTTCCTTTATTGAAAGCTGTGATTGATGTGAAAAAGAGGGAAAATGGAGGCGGTACATAAATGAGTACAAGCAAACAAGATTTAAACATTAAGCATGCAAGAATTTGAAAATGTCAAATAGGTCCTAATTTTTTTAATTAAGAGAAATAATACCAAGTAGATCTCTTAAAAGACAAAACCAATCTTCAAGTAAGGGCTTGGGAAAAATATTAGCTAATTGATCAGTGGTGCCAATAAAAGATAATTCTATATCTCCTTTGAGAACATGATCTCTAATAAAATTATGTTTGATGTCTATATGCTTAGCCCTAGAGTGATGCACATGATTCTTTGAAAGACATATAACACTAGAGTTATCATAAAATATTGAAATAGGTTTAAACGATAGTTCATAGTCATCCAATTGATGAGATATCCACAATAACTATGCACAACACTGTCTGATTACAATGTATTCAGCCTCCGTAGTGGATAGTGCAAAAGCTCCCTATTTTTTGCTATTCCAAGATATCAAGGATTTTCTCAGTAATTGACATGTTCCACCGGTGCTTTTTCTGTCTTCCTTATCACCTGTAAGATCAACATCTGAAAAACCTTCTAATTTAAAATTGTTAGAGAGTGGATACCATAGACCATGAGAAATAGTTCCAATGAGATAACAAATGATTCTCTTTACTGCAGTCAGATGAGACTCCTTAGGAGCTGACTGAAACCTGACACATTTACAAACACTAAACATAATATCTGGTCGACTGGCGATTAGGTAAAGTAAAGAACCAATCATTCCATGATATTTAGTTTTATCAATAGGATTTCCTTTTTCATCTTTATCAATATTTTTTGACGGGCTCATTGGTTTGCCAATAGCCTTACCATTGCTCATGCCAAACTTCTGAATTAGCTCCATTGTATATTTCATTTGGCATATAAAAGTTCCTTCTTCAGATTGTTGGATTTGAAGTCCAAGGAAAATTGTGAGCTCTCCCATAATACTCATTTCAAATTCACTTTGTATAAGAGTTGCAAATTCCTTGCACAAAAGAGGGTTAACACTACCAAAAATAATATCATCAACATAAACTTGAATAATAAGGTTACATTCTGATGATATTTTGATGAATAGTGTAGTGTCTACTTTACCTCTTATAAACCCATGATCAAGTAGAAATGAACTAAGTCTTTCGTACCATGCTCGTGGAGCTTGTTTTAGTCTATATAGTGCCTTGGTCAACTTATAAACATGATAAGGGAACTTTGAGTCTTCAAATCCAGGAGGTTGTTTCATATATATTTCCTCCTCAATGAAACCATTTAAAAATCACTCTTGACATCTATCTAAAAAAGTCTAAATTTCTTGAAGGATGCGTATGCAAGAAAAATTTGTATTGACTCTAGTCGAGCTACTGGTGCAAAGCTTTCATCATAGTCGACTCCCTCATGTTGTAAATACCCTTGAGCTACTAATATGGCTTTGTGTCTTATGACCTTTCCATCCTCATTGAGATTATTTCTGAAAACCCACTTAGTTCCAATTACAGTTGCGTCTGCAAGCTTAGGTATTAGTTTCCACACTTGGTTTTTATCAAATTCATCCAATTCTTCCTGTATTGCTTGTACCCAGCTTGAGTCTTTAAGAGCCTCTTCTATCATCTTTGGTTAAATCTGGGAGATCAATGCTATATTTGCCTTCTTCATGTGGGCTCCTCTAGTTTTCATTCCTTCACTTGGGTCTCCTATGATAAACTTTTGAAGATATTCTGGTTCACTCCTCCATTCATTTGGAAGCGTTATGCTCGTAAGAGTAGTTGACTCTATCTGTGATTCTAGTTGACTGTTGCTAATCTCATTAGTCGACTCTGTGAATTTTTCTACTTTGTTAGTCGACTCTTGAGGATTGCTTGGTTGAGTTGTTTCTTGATTTTGATCTTCATCACCTGCAATAATTCCTTTCTCAGCCGAAATGTTATTTTCATCGAATATTACATGTACTGATTCTTCTAAAGATAAAGTGCGCTTATTATAGACTCTAAAGGATCTACTGTTTATGGAATAACCTAGAAAAATACCTTCATCACTTCTTGGATCAAATTATCCAAGATTTTCCTTACCATTGTTGTGGATGAAACACTTTCTTCCAAAAGTGTGGAAGTAGTTTATGTTGGGTCGTTTACCTTTCCAAAATTCATATGGAGTTTTCTTTAAGATAGAACTTACTAGACATCTATTGAGAATGTGGCAAGCTATAATTACTGCTTCTTCCCATAAGTGATTTGGCAATGAATACTCTAGTATCATAGTTCTAGCCATATCTTGTAGAGTTCTATTTTTTTGCTCTACTACCCTATTATGTTGAGGTGATCTTGGGGCTGAGAAGTTGTGGGTGTATCCTTGATCATTGCAAAAATCTTTGAATGCTCTGCTTTCAAATTCTCCTCCATGATCACTTTGAATGATTGTAATAAGATATCCCTTTTGCCGTTCAACTCTTTTACAGAAGATCTCAAAATTTTTCAAATCTTCATCTTTGTGAGATAAAAAAATCACCCATGTAAAACGTGAGTAGTCATCAACAATTACAAAGTCATATTGTTTTCCTCCTATACTAGAAGTTCTAGTAGGACCAAACAAATCCATATAAAGCAATTGTAAAGGCATAAATGTGGACACAATGTCTTTGATTTTGAAAGAGTTCGTGGTTTGTTTACCAATCTGACATGCATCACACACATGATTTCTAGAGAAATTGAGTTTGGGAAGACCAATAACTAAATCATGCTTGGATAGTTTATCTATAAGATGCATAAATGCATGAACAAGTTTCTTATGCCATAACCATGGATCATCACATATGGATGTTAAGAAAATATGACCATCTATATTTTCAAAACCATCAAGAATGTAGACATTTCCATATCTTTTTCCTGTAAGAATTATTTTACCTGACTCATCTTCGATAGCGCAACTTGTTCTCTTGAATTTTACTTCATACCCAGAATCACATAATTGGCTTATACTCAGGAGATTGTGATTGAGTCCATCTACAAGATAGACTTCAATGATATCACATATATTATTGAATGAGACTGTGCCAGTGCCAACTATCTTTCCTTTTAAGTCATCACCAAATTTAACACTTCCTCCGTTTATCTTTGTAACTTCTTTGAACAAGTTTTTGTCACCTGTCATATGACTAGAACACGCACTGTCTAGGAATCATTTTAATTTGCGGCTCTTTCTTTGGTGTTCCTCGCTTGTTTCACCTCGTGCCATGAAACAGTTCTCATTTTCATCTTTGCATTCGTCGTCTGAAGCATTCTCATCTGTCTAGCAGCCTGAAAGTTTGTTTATGTCATTTTCCAGGATTTTCATGAAACAAAGATTTACTATCGCTTCAAGTTCTGAACTATCTTCATCACTCCAGCTTCAAAAAGTTTTGTTCTTGTTGAATCCTCTAGTAACTTTTCTTTTCAGATCTAGACATTCAGCTTTCACATGTCCGTATCTTCCATATTCATAACATTTTCCATCATTCTTGTCTTGCTCGTTGGATTGCCTGGTTCGCCCGGATGGTATCCTTCCTCTTCTCGTATTTCTGTATCTTCTCATCAAACCATCAATGTTCCTTGACATCATGGCAATCTCTTCCTCGAGGGCTTCAGGGTCATCATCAATGTCATTGCATGTCCTTTCAGTCGTAGCCTTGAATGTGACTATTTTCTTCTTTTCTTCCTAGCTTGTTTTCTTGAGATGGGTTTTCTTAAATGCTGTGAGATCTCCTCGAAGTTCATCATAAGATAGTTTGTTTAGATCTTTTGATTGGAGTGCAACTACTTTTGTCCGCCAGGTGGTAGGGAGACTACTCAGAATTTTCCAAACTTGATCACCACTTGAGTATGGTTTCCGAAAAGCTTTTAGATCGCTAATGATTTTGATGAATCTTGCAATCATTTCTTCAATGGATTCTCCTTCTTTCATCTGGAAGAGTTCGTAATCATGAAATAACATGTTGATGTGAGTTTCTTTCACTTTGCTGGTTCCTTCATAAGTGACCTCCAGTTTATCCCACATTTCTTTAGCTGTATCACAACTAGAGATTTTTTCATATTCTTCTCCACTTATAGCATTATAGAAAAAGTTCCTTGATTTAGCATTGACTTGAACAACTGTCATATGCTCGTCTGCATATTCATATATATCTTCTTGATCAGCAGGTGGTTGTGCAACTACTGGTAGTGGATAGTTTCCCTTTTTGATAAGTTGCCAAACTTTGACGTCGTATGACTTTGCATGTAACGACCCGACCGGTCGTTTTGCTTTTTAGAACCCCATTCCCTTAAATAAGTCTTCTCGTATGTGCTTTACTATTTTATGACTTGCGAGGATGGTTAGTTCGTGATTTGGAAGGATTCGGGTTGAAATCGGAACACTTGGTTCCTTAAGGATGGCTTAAAAGGCTAAATTTGAATTCGGTCAACATTTTGAGTAAACAACCTTGGAATCGAGATTTGACGATTTCAATAGGTTCGTATGGAGATTATGGACTTGGGCGTATGTTCGGATAGGGTTTTGGATGACCAGGGAGCGTTTAGCGTGCCTAATATCGAAAGTTGGTTCTTGAAGTCCTTTAAATTTAGTTTGGAATGGGTTTTGGTGATATCGAGGTCCAAACGGAAATTCGAGATAGGTAATAGTTCCGTAATGTCATTTAAGACTTGCATGCAAAATTTGGTGTCATTCTGAGTAGTGTAAGTGCGTTTTGGGGCATTGGAAGTAAATTGAAGAACTTGAAGTTCTTTAGTTTGATTCAATTGGTTTTGGGGTGTGATTCTTAGTTTTAATGTTGTTTCAGGCGTTCCGAGAGTTAGAGCGAGTCCGTTTTATGATTCCAAACTTTTTGGTATGTTCAGACGGGGCCTCGGGGGCCCCCGGATGCCATTCGGACGATGCACAAGTTGAGTTTGAAACACAACAGAGCTGCTGGTGCACCAGTTCTGGTGTGCCCGCACTTGCAGTTGGACAGCTGCAGGTGCGAGCTCGCAGATGCGAGCCACAAGCCGCAGAAGTGAAGGAGGATGGCTAGTCAGGTTCTGTAGATGAGGCTCATTCTACGCCAGAAGCAGGAGACTGTCCGGAGATGTGGCCCCAGCCGTCCCAGCCAATTTCGCAGAAGCGGAAACTTGGTCCGTAGAAGCTGGACCGCAGGTGCGGCTAAGGCCCTGCAGGTGCGAAATCGCTGGAGGCAGTGCACTTCATTTAATACAGGACTTAGGCATTTTTCTCGCATTCTTTCCATACTTGGGCGATTCTAGAGCTTCAAAAAGGGGATATTTCAACCTGGTTATTGAGGGTAAGTAATTCCTATCTTAGTGTGAGTTAAATACATAGATTATAGGTAGGTTTCAACATGAAAATTGGTAGAAATCATGGTTTTGGAAGAAAAAAACGTAGGGTTTAATGAAAATGAGATTTGACCACGAAAAAGTATTATGAAACCTAGTGAAAATCATATATTACGTTCTTAAAGTTATGGGTAACAACTTCCGTAAACATTTCTAGAATCCGAGCACGTGGGCCCGAGGTGAATTTTAGGAATCTTGCAATTTGGGTTGGGGAATCATTTTACTAGTGGAAATATGAACTTTTAATTAATTTATGTAATGTTTGGCTAGTTTCAAGTCGTTTGGCATCAATTCCATAGGTTTGAGCGCAGCCTTGAATTGGGAAGTAGGTTTTGAGACGAGGTAAGTCTCTTTTCTAACCTTGTAAGAGGGAAGTTACCCAATAGGTGAACATAATTAATATGTGTTGGTGTTTTGTGGGGTCCACATACGCACGATTTGACGAGAGTCCATACGTAGCTACTATTCCTGTTATGTCCAGGTAGTCTTAGGCTTACACCATGCCTTGTTGATATTATTATTGCTTTATGTGTATTGTTTGCCTTGAGAAGAGCGGAACAAAGCGTGCTTATTAAATGTTTCGAAAGGATGTGGAATTGAGGAAAATAACGGGATCTTAAAAGTTTTCATTTGAATGTCGTATTTTGAAAAGAATGGGAGAGTACTGTAATAATTTAAGAAATATTTGTGTAACCGCATCGCATGTATAATTCGTGACCGGGGTAATTCCTTAAATTTATGTTTGATCGTGTCGCATGTATGATTCGCGAGCGGGGGAAAAATATGCATCTATGGCTCGCGCCATTCGACCCTCGGCAGTGCACAATTTATATTTATGATGGTTCGAGCCGAACGTCCTCGGTGGTATTGTGTGTGACAGTAGAACTAAAAGTTTCTTTCATAATTAATATGGGTTCATTGTTGTGTGATAATGTAGTAAAGGAAGCAAGTGATTTAGGTTCTTAAATATGGTGACTTCTTGACCATTTAAATTCTTGTTCTAAGTCTTGTTGTTGTATACCATGCTTAATTAGAATTTCATATTATCATGTTATTGACCCTAGTAAGTGTCGAATGCGACCCCTCGTCACTAGTTCTTCGAGGTTAGACTAGATAATTACTGGGTACATATTATTTTTGTGCTCATGCTACTCTTCTGTACTTAACTGTGTAGGGTCTGAGGCAGGTGCATCTGGTTACCAGTCCGCTGTGCAGAGTTGATCCCCATTCCGAGACTTCACGGTGAGCTGCCTCCCGAGCAGTTCTGCAGCAGTTGGAGTCTCTCCTATCTTTTATTTTTCTGTCTATTTTTTTAGGACAGTAGGCTAGTATTCTTTTGTATCTTCTACTAGATTTCCCACATACTTGTGACACCAGGGCTCAGCACACACACTAGTAGACTTATGATTTTTGGGTATTACTTACATGATTACGGTTTGAATTCATTGTTCCGTTTAATCTTGTTACGTTGGTAAATTTTTATATATTTTCAACTAATGTAGAATTATAGTCACTTAGTAAATTATTCAAATGAAAAATCACTAGTTTAATTAGAGTTGTCTTGCCTAACAATGGTGTTGGGCTCCATCACGGCCTAACACGAAATTGGGTCGTGACAACATGGTATCAGAGCTCTAGGTTCACGTAGGTCTCATAAATTATGGGCAGGTCTATTAGAGTCTTGCGGGTCGTTGTGGAGACGTCTGTACTTATCTTCGAGAGGCTATAGGATGTTAGGAAACTACTCTTTATTCATCTCCTATCGTGCAGTTGATGGTACACTAAGTTTCTTCTTCTATTCTCTCACGGATGGTGAGGACACGTATGATAGACGTTCCAGACCCGAGAGGAGCTGCTCCCCCATTGCTAGAGGCCGAGGGAGGGCACCGACCCAAGGTAGGGGATGAGGGAATCCCAGAGCTTCCCCAGTAGCACCACCAACGGGTCTAGTGGAGGATCCCATTATTGAGGAGCAGGGCGAGGTGCCTGCCGCAGAGCCAGCCCCGGTGGATTATATGACAGCTCCGGGCTTTCAGGAGGTCATGGGCCATATGAAGCGGTTCATGGACACCATGACTCAGGCTGGTTTATTTCCAGTGGACCCAGCCACATCTCAGGTAGGAGGGGGAGCACAGACCCCTACTGCTTAGGCTCCCGGGCACATAACTGCAGTATATCAGACCCCAGGTAGACTACTCATGGTCGAAGCCCAGCCAGTGGCAGCAGCTGCACCTGATCCTAGATCAGCTTCGACTGGCGAGCTGCAGAAGCTTTTGGACAGATGGACTAGGCTTCACCCTTCGGTATTTGGCGGTGAGCGACACGAGGATCCTCAGGACTCCATTGACAGGTGTAGGGACAGACTGCACAACATGAGGATATTGGAGTCCCATGGGGTGGATTTCACTAGTTTTCAGCTAGAAGGTAGGGCCCGTAGGTGGTGGAAGTCTTACCTTCTTGGCAGGCAAGCAGGTTCTCCTTCCTTGACTTGGGACCAGTTTACACTGCTTTTCTTGGATAGGTATATTCCACCTTCTCAGAGGGAAGAGTTGCGAGGTCAGTTCGAGCAGCTTGAGCAGGGTCAGATGTCAGTGACTGATTATGAGGCGAGATTCTCTGAGTTGTCTCGCCATGCACTTATGATACTTCTTACCGTCCCAGAGAGAGTGCAAAGATTTGTTGCGGGGTTGCACCCCATTATTCGGGCTAGTATGGCCCGAAAGGTTGAGATGTGCACTGGTTATCAGCTAGTAGTGGAGATTTCTCGGAGGATTGAGGGCTACCTCCAGAGCGGTAGAGATCAGATGTAGCAGGACAAGAGGACCCATTTCTCTGGAGAGTTTAGAGGTGCCACGACTAGGGGCATAGGTCAGTTTGGGAGGGGTCAGTCTAGTAGGCCCATATATTCAGCACCACCACCTCCTCGGGTGCTCCGGCGCGACCCTATTTTAGCACCATGCTAGAGATTTCACACTACCCACAAGCCATCCAGGGTTCTCCTAGTGGGTATTCAGGCCATCAGGTCAAGACTTCGGGGCAACAGTCTATAGTACCGAGATGTTGTTACGAGTGTGGAGATTTGGGTCACATGAAGAGATACTGTCCCAGGCTTCGAGGCAAGTCAGTATAGTAGGGTCAGTAGCACATCATTTCAGCTCCAGCCGAACCAGCCATCCAGCTGCCCAGAGGCGGAGGGCAGGTGGGTAGGGGCCATCCTAGAGGTGGAGGTCAGGTAGGCTGGGGGCCATTCAGGCGGCACTCCAGCTAGATTCTATGCCTTTCCGGCCAGGCCAGATGTAATGGCATCAGATGCCGTGATCGAAAGGATTTAATTCTGTCTGCGGTAGGGATGCTTCGGTATTATTTTATCCATGGTATACCTATTCATATGTGTCATCTCTGTTTGCTCATTTCCTGGATATTCCTTGTGAATCCTTGGGTACTCCTGTTTATGTGTCCACTCCCGTGGGAAATTATATGGTTGTGGATAGGATCTATCGGTCCTCTGTGGTCACACTCTGAGGTTACGAGACTAGAGTGGACCTTCTGTTACTTGATATGACCGACTTTGAGGTCATCCTAGGCATGGACTGGTTATCTCCATATCATGCCATCCTTGATTCCCATGCCAAGACTATTACTTTAGTGATGCCGGAGTTGTCCAGGTTGGAGTGGAAGGGTTTCATCTGTCAGTACATCTAATCAGGTTATCTCTTTCCTGAAGGCTCGACATATGGTCAAGAAGGGCTTCTTGGCTTATCTAGCCTATGTTTAGGATACTACTGCAGAGTCTCCAACGATTGATTTAGTGCCAGTGGTCCGGGTGTTCACCGATGTGTTTCCTTCTGACCTTCCAGGCATGTCGCCAGATCGTGATATTGATTTCTACATTGACTTGGCTCCAAGCACCTAGCCTATATCTATCCTATTGTACCTTATGGCTCCGAAAGAATTGAATGACTTAAATGAGCAGCTTGAGGAGTTACTAGCAAAGGGGTTTGTCAGACCGAGTGTATCACCTTGGGGTGCAGCAGTATTATTTGTGAAGAATAAGGACGGGACTATGCAGATGTGCATTGATTACCGCCAGTTGAACAAGGTCACCATTAAGAACAAGTACCCATTGCCGCGCATTGATGATTTTTTGACCAGTTGCAGGGTGCTAGAGTGTTTTCTTAACTTGACTTGAGATTGGGGTACCATCAGCTGAAGATTCGAGACTCATATGTTCCGAAGACTGCCTTCCGTACTAGATATGGCCATTATGAGTTTCTAGGATGCCCTTCAGCTTGACTAATGTCCCAACGACATTTATAGACTTTATGAACATGGTGTTCAGGCCTTATATCGATTCCTTTGTTATTGTCTTCATTGATGACATCTTGATTTACTCACGCAGCCTGGGGGAGCGAGCAGCATTTGAGAGTAGTGCTCCAGACTTTGCGGGAACAGAAGTTGTATGCTAAGTTCTCCAAGTGTGAGTTTTGGTTAGATTCTGTGGAATTATTGGGACATGCTGTATTAGGCGAGGGTATTAAGGTGGATCCCAAGAAAATTAAGGTAGTTCAGAGTTGGTCTCGTCCCACTTCTCCGACTGAGATTAGGTATTTCTTGGAAGGTTATTACCGCCGGTTTGTGGAGGGATTTTCATCCATTGCAGCACCTTTGACTAGGTTGACCCAGAAGGGTGCCCCGTTTTGTTGGTCCGATGATTATGAGGCAAGCTTCTAGAATCTCAAGGCATCCTTACACCACCTGTTTTAGTGTTGCCTTCCGGTTTGGGGATGTATACTGTGTACTGCGACACTTCATGCGTTGGCTTGGGTTGTGTATTGATGCAGGAGGGGGGGGGGGGTTATTGCATACACTTCACGTCAAATAAATCCCCATGAGAATAATTATCCTGTGCACGATTGGAGTTGGCTGTGATCGTTCATGCTCTTAATATTTGGAGGCACTATTTATATGGGGTGCCTTGTGAGGTTTATACTGATCACCGCAGTTTGCAAGCACTTATTCAAGAAAAGGTATCTTAATTTAAGCCAGCGCAGATGGCTTGAGTTACTAAAGGACTATGACATCATTATCCTTTATCATCCTGGAAAGGCGAATGTAGTCGCGGATTCCCTGAGTAGGAAGGCAGAGAGTATGGGTAGCTTGGCATTCATTGCAGCAGAGGAGAGGCCACTAGCTTTGGACATTCAGTCCTTGGCTAACATACTTGTGAGGTTGGATATTTCAGAGCCCAACCGAGTTCTTGCATGTGTTGTTGCTCAGTCTTCATTATTGGGGCGGATCAAGGCCCGACAGTTTGATGATCCGAACTTGGTAGTTCTTAGAGAGGGGGTACTATAGGGTAGTGCCAAAGAGGTTTCTATTGGTGAGGATGGTGTTCTGCAACTTCAGGGTCGCCTATGTGTTCCTAATGTCGATGGCTTGAGGGAGAGGATTCTAGAGGAGGCGCACAGTTCTCGATATTCTATTCATCCAGGTGCTTCAAAGATATTTCGGGACTTGAGACAACATTATTGGTGGCGGAGGATGAAGAAAGACATAGTTGAGTATGTAGCTAGATGCCTAAATTGCCAGCAGGTTAAGTATGAGCATCAGAGGCCAACAGGCCTACTCCAGTAGATGACTATACCTGAGTGGAAGTGGGAGTGCATCACTATGGACTTCGTGGTTGGATTACCGCGGACTTTGCGGAAGTTTTATGCAGTTTGGGTCATTGTTGACAGGTTGTCCAAGTTGGAAAACTTCATTCCAATTGCCACTACTTATACTTCAGAGAGGTTGGCCTAGATCTACATTCAGGAGATAGTCTGATTACACGGTGTGCCTGCTTCCATCATATCAGATAGAGGCCCTCAGTTCACTTTGCATTTTTGGAGAGCCATACAGACTGAGTTGGGTACTCGTGTAGAGCTCATCACTGTGTTCCATCCTAAGACCGACGGGAAGTTGGAGCAGACAATTTAGATCTTGGAGGACATGCTCAGAGCATGTGTGATTGACTTTGGGGGACAATGAGATCAGTTCTTGCCTTTGGCCGAGTTTGTTTACAACAATAGTTATTGGTCCAGCATTGAGATGGATCTATTTGAGGCTTTATATAGTTGGCAGTTTCGTTCTCCCATCGGGTGGTTGAGCCTGGCGAGGCTAAGTTATATGGTACAAATTTGGTGAAAGATGCCTTGGAAAAGGTAAAGCTGATTCAGGAGCGTCTCCGCACAACACAGTCCAAACAGAAGAGTTACGCGGATCAGAATGCGCGTGATGTGTCATTTATGGTAGGCGAGAAGGTTCTCTTGAAGGTCTCACCGATGAAGGGTATTATGAGATTCAGGAAGAAGGGCAAGCTGAGCCCCAGTTTTATAGGCCCATTCGAGGAGTTGAGGCGAGTTGGGGAGGTTGCTTATGAATTTGTTTTACCTCCCATCTTATTAGGGGTTTATCTGGTATTTCACGTGTCTATGATTCGAAACTATCACGTCGACCTGTCACATGTGCTAGACTTCAGCACCATTTAGCTGGATGAGAGCTTGGGTTACAAGGAGGAGCCAGTTGCTATTGTTGATAGGCAGGATCGCCAGTTGAGGTCCAAGAGGATTTACGCAGTGAAGGTCCCGTGGAGGGGCCAACCAGTCGAGAAGGCGACTTGGGATTACGAGGAGTACATCCAGAGTAGATATCCTCACTTATTCAGCACTCCATGTATGATTCTAGACCCGTTCGAGGACGAACGTTTGTTTATGAGGTGGAGAATGCGATGACCCGACCGGTCGTTTTGCTTTCTAGAACCCAGTTCCCCTAAATAAGGCTTCCTGTACATGCTTTTACTGTTTTATGGCTTACGGGGATGGTTAGTTCGGGGTTTGGAACGATTCGGGTTGAAATTAGAACACTTGGTTCCTTAAGGTTGGGCTTAAAAGGCCAAGTTTGAATTCGGTCAACATTTTGAGTAAACGACCTCGGAATCGGGATTTGACAGTTCCAATAGGTTTATATGGTGATTTAGGACTTGTGCGTATGTTCGGATCAGGTTTTGGATGACCCCCAGAGTGTTTCAGCGCCTAATCAAATGTTGGTTCTTGAAGTTCTTTAAATTTCGTTTGGACCGGGTTTTGGTGATATCGAGGTCCAAATAGAAATCCGAGACTAGGAATAGTTCCGTAATGTCATTTAAGACTTGCACGCAAAATTTGGTGTCATTGCGAGTAGTGTAAGTACATTTTGGCACATTGGAAGTAAATTAAAGAACTTAAAGTTCTTAAGTTTGATTCAATTGGTTTTGGGGTGTCATTCTTAGTTTTAGTTTCATTTCGGGCGTTCTGAGAGTTCGAGCCAAACTTGTTGGTATGTTTGGACAGGGTCTCGGGGGGCCCGGATACCATTCGAACGATAATCAAGTTGATTTTGAAGATCAACAGAACTACTGGTGCACCAACTCTAGTGTGCCCGCACATGCGGTTGGACAGCCGCAAGTGCGAGCCACGAGCCGCAGAAGAGAAGGAGGATGGCCAGCTTGATTCCGCAGATGCGGATCCTTCTATACAGAAGCGGGAGCCCGTCCGCAGATGTGGCCCTAACCGGCCCATCCAATTCCGCAGAAGCGGAGACTTGGTTCGTAGAGGCGGGACGTAAGTGCGGCCAAGGCCCCCCAGGTGCGAAATCGCTAGAGGCAGTGCACTTCATTTAATACGGGACATAGGCATTTTTCTCCCATTCTTTCCACACTTGGGCGATTCTAGAGCTTCAAAAAGAGGAGATTTCAGCCCGGTTATTGAGGTTAAGTAAATCCTACCTTAATGTGACTTAAATACATACATTACGGGTAGGTTTCAACATGAAAATTGGTAAAAATCATGGGTTTGGAAGAAAAAAAAGTTGGGTTTAATGAAAATGAGATTTTACCACGAAAATGATTATGAAACTTAGTGAGAATCATATATTATGTTCCTAAAGTTATGGGTAACAACTTTCTTCAAAAATTTCCGGAATCCGAGCACGTGGGCCTGGGGGTGAATTTTAGGAATCATACATGCGAAAGAATTGGAATTGAGGAAAATAACGGGATCTTAAAAGTTTTCATTTGAATGTCGTATTTTGAAAGAATGGGAGAGTACTATAATAATTTAAGAAATCTTTGTGTAACCGCATCGCATGTATGATTCGCGATCGGGGGAAAAAGATGCATCTGTGGCTCACGCTGTTCGACCCTCGGCAATGCACAATTTATATTTATATTGGGTCAAGCCGAACTTCCTCGGTGGTATTGTGTGTGACAGTAGAACTAAAAGTTTCTTTCATAATTAATATGGGTTCATTGTTGTGTGATCAAATGTATTAAAGAAAGCAAGTGATTTAGGTTCTTAAATATGGTGACTTCTTGCCCAGTTAAATTCTTGTTCTAAGGTCTTATTGTTGTATACCATGCTTAATTAGAATTTTATATTATCATGTTATTGGCTCTAGTAAGTGTCGAATGCGACCCCTCGTCACTAGTTCTTCGAGGTTAGACTAGATACTTACTGGGTACATATTATTTATGTGCTCATGCTACTCTTCTGTACTTAACTATATAGGGTCTGAGGCAGGTGCATCTGGTTACCAGTCCGATGCGCAGAGTTGATCCCAATTCCGAGACTTCACGGTGACCTGCCCCCCGAGCCGTTCTGCAGCAGCTGGAGTCTCTCCTATGTTTTATTTTTCTGCCTATTTTTTAGGACAGTAGGCTAGTATTCTTTTGTATATTCTACTAGATTTTCCACATATTTGTGACACCAGGTCTTGGCACAAACACTAGTAGACTTATGATTTTTGGGTATTACTTACATGATTACGGCGTGCACTCATTGTTTCCTTTAATCTTGTTACGTTGATAAATTTTTAAATATTTTCAACTAATGTAGAATTTTATTCACTTAGTAAATTATTAAAACAAAAAATCACTAGTTTAATCAGAGTTGGCTTGCCTAACAATGGTGTTGGGCGCCATCACGGCCTAACACGAAATTGGGTCGTCACATCGCATATATTTCCATACATACTTTCCAGTGAGAAAAGTGTTATCCATTGAAATACGTTGACCTGACTTGTGATGTTCCTTCTTGAAATAGTGATCCAACAATAACTTCATTTTCCATGATCTTTTCTCACAAGTTGTTAAGCAAAGAAGTGTGAGACTAACTCTGGTACCGATTGAAAGTACAAGAGGGGAGGTGAATTGCATATTTTAAAAAGTGTTATCAGTAGTTGACTAGTTTACCAATTAGTCGACAAGAAATAAGAGCGAGATAATAATAAATGCAGAATTAAAGTGCAGGAATGAAAGACACCAGAATTTTATATTGTTCGAATTTAATGTGAATCCTAGTTCAGTCCCCTTGGGTTGCAAGGGTGTTCTCTTTCAGTGATCGATGTTTCTTGAATACAGAAGGAATGGTGTAGTTTTTACACCATCTGCTTAGTCTCTATGTCTCTTTTATTTTCTTGATACAATGCCTCACCAGTGATTATCTCTCTTTCTCCTCTCACTAGTTACACAACAGATCTAAAAGAACTACACTGCTTTATTGGAGTAGCAAAAAAAGAGGGTAGATAATTTGATCAAAGTATATTTCTTCGAGTCCAGAACGAACGTATATATTCTTTCCAGGAGGCCTTCAAGGGTCTTGATTGCAAACCCAAGATATTTGATCCTTGAAAGGAATCGCAGATTGATTTTTTCTGAGAATGAAGTTAATTCCCATCAATCTTCCTTGATGTGAAGACTTTGACGAGCCTTCTATCTGTGAGTCTTGATATCCGCTGGATTCGCTGATTCTCTGTGATTATGTTTCCCTTGAATCTGGGACCTTCCAGTAATAGCTTCTGATTGATTATTCTTGCCGGATCTTCAGCTCTTCTTCCATTTTTATCGCGGATTCCTTTTCCATGATAGCTTCTTTCAATCTATGATTGATTTCTTCCGTCGATCAATCTCTGATCTTCCTTTTACGTTGTACTTCTTCCTTTAATCTATGATCCTTCTTTTGCACTTTTGATCTTGATTGATTTCCTTGATCTATTCCAGTTCCTTAGTGTATTCCTTGAGTCCCTACATTAAAAGTGATTATATTTAAAATTAAGAGTTAACAATCTCCTCCTTTTTGATGATGACAAAAATAATATATATAAACACTAGTTAACTTCCCTATAGTTGACTCCCACTCAATAAGTGCAGTTGACTCCCCCTTAATAAGTGCTGGCATACTTCTTTTAGTCGACTTTTGTAACCTTCTTTTATAAATAATCACTATATATTTCTTGTATATTTGGACTAGTGCCAGCGCCAATAATTATTTTCCATTGATGGCACAAAAATATAAAAGCCTTACCTATTACTATATGTTGGTCCAAAATAGCCCAAAGATAATGTGATAGGGAAATTACTAGTTATGGCAGCCCATAAGCAAGTTAGTACAAAAATTAGCCGATTAATAAAATATTACCACTATTAGCCAATTAGCTATTTGTAGCAAAAAAATACTCAAATTTTTGCTTTATTTTGAGTGGGTATTGTTGGAATAAATTGGATACATCTTAAGAAGTTTAAATCGCAATTTTGGGATGATTTGGTCGAGTTTTGAGGTGGTTTGAATTGAAAATTTGAAGCCAAAGATGAACATGGAAAAAATGATATATGTATCACACTATATATCTGTTGTGCAACACATATGTATCCTATTTGTATCAAATGTGTGTCACATGTATATCAATGTATACATGTGTGAGATACATACCTGATAAATGTTTGATACATGTGTCGCAGACAAATTTTTGAACTCGATTTTAACTACGACTTTTGATACCAAATCCGTCCAAACTAAATCACCTCAAATCTTTATCAAATTTTGTATATTGACTCATTTATATGTTTTCAATGAATTTCAACCACACCCATTATATAGATTTTCATTACCTTGTTTGCTATCTCATCCATTAAATTTACTTTCCATCTTGCATCTAATGTTGTTGATCACGCTTAACTAAAAATATGGAAGGAGATCTTTGTATTAGATTCATGGAGAGAAAGAATCCTTATTTATTTGAGTTTTTAATTTTTATATGTGTTTGACTAGTTTTGGTAAGTCTATTGATTAATGGTTAGAGGTTAGTAAGTTAGAAATTATTTGAGATATTTACATAAGATTCCCAATGTGATATTGTCCGATTTGAGCGAAGCCCACACTAGTTTTTACAAAAGGACTCACATCATTAAAAATATCCAACTCTTTAGGTTTTTTCTTCTTTTCTACTTTTCATATGAGACTTAGTACACACACGATAATCTTCCCACTGAACTATGTTTTACATGACCCATCATCATTCATGCGCTAATTTGGAGATTAATTACGTGCCATATGTGATGTTGTTAGGTTTAAACGGCCCAAAAATACTTTTAACATAGTAGTATGACATTGTCAGATTTAGGTGAAGTTGACTCACACACTTTTTCCCAAAAGGCCTCACGCAATTAAGAGTATGCATGTCACGACCCAAACTAACCCAGTCGTGATGACGCCTATTGTGGTACTAGGCTAGCCGACTCATTACCAAAAATGACACAATATTTCATTTCAAAGATAACTTTCAGCTATTTAACAATAAAACTTCATAAGAAATTCAAATCGAACAAAATGCGGAAAGAAAAGCCCGACATCGGGTGTCACTAGTCATGAGCATCTACAATATCTGTCTAAAAATACTGAGACTAACACGGCCTAGAAAGCAACTAGAAATAACTATATGAAGATATGAGGGAGAAGAGCAGGGCTGCGATCGCCAGGCAGCTACCTTGCTAAGATCCGATAGATCTGCAACAGACGAAATCAACACTCGTTACCACATCCAAAAACACCTGGATCTGCACACAAGGTGCAGGGAGTGACGTGAGTACGCCAAATCAGTAAGTAACAACAATAAATAAAGTCTGAGCAGTAGTGACGAGCAATAAAGCATATAAAGTCCACATCATGAAATCCTAGTAAAACACAACATGCTTTTAAAAATCAGAGTTTGAATCAAATCATCTCATTTAAACCCAGTTTCAGTACAAAATCATTTGAAGATATTTCTCAACAGTTTCAAACAGAGGCTCAATGCAAAGGTGAGAAGAAAATGATGAAATCATAAACAACCCCTCGAGCAAAACATCACTCATATACAGACCCTCGGGCAAACCTCACCACCACTCATGCCTCTCAGTCACTCATCCCTCGGCACTCGACACTCGCACTCAGTAGGTACCTGCGCACAATGGGAGTGTGTACAGACTCCGTAGGGGCTCCTTCAGCCCAAGCGCTATATCAGGACAAATCATGGCATAAATCAATTAGGCCCTCCGCCTATATCAAAACATGATGCGGCGTGCAGCCCGATCCTATAAATATCCTCACAAATCAGGCCCTCAGCCTCACTCAATCATAAACCTCTCAAGCCACTCAGGAATTCAGTAAAATAGGGTGCTCAGCCCAAAATAACATTTATATGCATGAAAACAGAGTAATAAAACTGAGTTATACATCAAACAGGTATAACCATGACTGTTATAGATCTTAAATCAAAAATAGTGAGAGGATAGTAAGAAAAGGCCCCTAAGGGTCCAAGCAGTACCGGCACAAGGCCCAAATATAACATTCAGCCCAATTTACAGAAACTCTTTCTAAAACACATAAGTATAAAATAATTTCAACAAAATATGCAACTTTACAGTTGCTACGGGACGAACCAAGTCACAATCTCCAATTGTGCACGCCCACACTCCAGTCATCCAATATGTGCGTCACCTCGAAATAGTAAAATAATATAAAATTCGGGTTTCATACCCTCAAGACTAGATTTAATATCGTTACTTACCTCAAACCGGTCAAATCTCTATCCCTCGATGCTCTTGCCTCTCGACTCGGCCTCCAAATGCTCCGAATCAATTCAAAATCAGTATATTACCATCAATATACGCTAATGGAATGAATTTCACAAGAAAAACTATTAAATTAGACCAAAATCCTGAAATCAGCTCAAACCTAGCCCCGGGGCCCACGTCTCGAAACCCGACAAAAATTACAAAACTAGAAAACTCATTCAATCACGAGTCCAACCATACAATTTATCAAAATCCAGCCTCATTTGGACCCTCAAATTCCCAAATCGAACTCTCCAAAATACCAAGCCCTAACCCCTCATTTTCACCCCTAATCTTCACTAATAACATGATTAAACAACGAGAAATTACCATAAACACGAGTATTCAGGCTCAAGAAGCTTACCTCAATGAAAACCCCCTTGAATCCCTTTTCAAATCACTCCCAAAAGCTCCAAAACCAACTAAAAATGGTGAAGAATGAACTAAAATTCACAAAGTGTGCAATATATACTTTCTGCCCAAGCTTTTCGTACCTGCGACCTATTCATCGCGCTTGTCAGATTGCACCTACGGTCAAACCGTTGCACCTGCGAAACTCACTTAGTTCCTCAGGCTCCGCACATGGGCCCAGGTCTCGCACCTGCGGGCTCGTAGGTTCGGCCAAGCCTTCGCACCTGCGCTACAGCCTCAGCCTCAGCCTCCCCTTCTCTGCATCTGTGTTCAACCTCTCCGCGCCTGCGACCACGAACTTGCGGCTCCCTTTTCCCAGGTGCGGAAAACACCAGAAGTTCCAAAAACCAGCAGAAACCATCCATTTCCCAACACCAAAAATCAATCTGTTAACCACCCGAAACATACCCGAGGCCCTTAGGAGCTCAACCAATAATACGAACAAGTCATATACCGATATACGAACTTAGTTGAGCCTTCGAAACACTCTAAACAACATCAAAACACCAAATTTACCTCGGATTCAAGACTAAGTGCTTCTAAACTTCCAAATTCCGCAATTCCATTCTGACCCCGACATCAAATTTTCCAATGCCGACCGAAAATCGCCAAATTTCCAATTTTGTCAATTCAAGCCTAGTTCTACCACGGACCTCCAAATTACACTCCGGACGTGCTCCTAAGTCGAAAATCACCTAATGGAGATATCTGAACCATACAAATCCAAATCCGAGATCGTTTACTTATAAATCAACATCCTGTTGACTTTTCCAACTTAAACATCTAAATAAGAGACTAAGTGTCTCATCTCACTCCGAAACCCGAACCAACTGACCCGACACAACACAATACAACTGAATAACACATAAATAAGCAGAAATGGGGAAAACAGGGCTGCAATTCTCGAAACGACCGGCCGGGTCGTTACAATGCAACTTTTATTAGTAGCTTATTTTTTTTCCTGCTTTTCATGTGAAACTTTATTCATACCCACCCAACACTATAGCCATAAAAATCTTACTTATGCCATTTAACTAGACACGAAACTTTATATAAATAATAGTAGAAAATAATTGTCAGCCAAGTATCTTATTAGGTAAGTAGAATGGTTAAGTGAATTTAAATTATTAAAATAAAAAATAATAAAATAGTGTCAAAAGTTCGAAACCTTCTCCAAGAAAGAAAGAAATAAATTAAATTTATAACTATAGTAATAAAAATTTATCTGCACTCAATATTTACCTTACTGTACTATACTACTAAAAATCCGCTTAAAACTGTCCGGAAAAATCGACCAATTTCGGTCGGTAATGGCCAATAACCGTCCAAAAGGCGATCAATTACGTGTGGTCGGTAATTTAATGGCCGAAAAAGCATATCGACCAAAGTTGGTTGGAAATTACAGAACAACTTCAGCTGGTCACTATAAACGACCATCTGACAATTTAATTGACCAACCGACTAATATTGGTTATATAATTAAATTTACCGACCAACATTGGTCGGTGTGCTAAATTTAATAATTTTGGTTACCGACCAACTTTGGTTAGTAAAGAAATTACCGACCATTGTTGGTTGATATCAGAAAATATATATTTTAGTTAAAATAATTAAAATTTAACAGTACCGGCCAATGTTGGTAGGTAAACTAGATAGGCAGCCAACTTACCAGTCAAAGTTGGTCGAGAATGTTGAATTTCTAGGAATTAATGTGAAATAATCAACCAATATTGGTCGGCATTTTGCAATTTAATTTTTTTAATTACAGATAGAGGTCAGTCGGTTTCTAGGAATAATTTTGGCAGAAAATACCTTTTTGGTAGCTACACCACCTGCCAAATAAAAACATATATTTTCAGCATCCTAATAACCCCCAATTCACATCAAACAACCCTGAATTCACCACAAACAACCCCTAATTCACCACAAATCCAACCATATGCATACCCAACCAAACATCCAATTAATACTTTAAAACTAACAAGTTCAATTAAACACACAATTCAAAACCAATCAAAACTAAGTAACATAATAAGTTCAAAATTGTTCAGTCTAATTCAAAACAAGTTCTATTAGTCTAGTTCAAAGTAAATCAAAGTATTGGTCAAGGGTTTTTTTTACATCATCACCACTATCTGATGAACTTTCCTCTACAAGACGGTAAGAACGGTCTTGTGGAGGACAGGAAGAACGATCAGGTGGAGGACGGGCAGAAAGATCACAGAGAGGATAGGAGGAACTATCACATGGAGGTCGAGCCACTTGCGATGACTCACGAGACCGGGGCAACAAAAAAGATCCAGTAGAAAGGAGAGTTTTGATCTGAGCTTGCATACCAAGGAATTGAGCATTTGTAAGCCTTTCTCTTTCCTTGGCCTCTTCTATCTCAGATATAAGCCTTTTCACTGTCTCCTGCATAGTGGAGGGGCTCTCCCTATTAAGTACCCCGCCCTGTGAGGAAGTCCCTATACCTTGCATTCCACACCTGTAGCGATGGAACTTTTTCTTAGGAAGTGTCACGATCCAAACTACCCTGTCGTGATGGTGCCTATCGTAGTACTAGGCAAGCCGACACATTACCAAAACCAATCAATATTTTCATTCTTAAAATAAAATTAAATCTATTTAACAATAAACCTTCATAAAGTGTTTAAATCAAAACAACAGTGCGGAAAGAAAACCCGACATCGAGGTGTCACTAGTCATGAGCATATACTAAGAACTGTCCGATAATAATAAGACCAATACAGTATGGAAACCAACTAATAACATCTATAGGAAGATAAGAGGGAGAAGAGCAGGGTTGTGATCGCCATGCAACTACCTTGCTAACTCCAACAGATCCATGACATATGAAATCAACACTTACTAGCACATCCAACAACCCCTGGATCTGCACACAAGGTGGAGGGAATAATGTGAGTACGCCAACTCAGTAAGTAATAAAAGTAAATAAAGATTGATGAGTAGTGACGAGCAATAAAACATATATAGTTCATATCATGAAATCTCAGTAGAACACAACAGGCCTTTAAAATAAGGGTTTTGAATCAACTCAGCTCATTTAAACCCAATTTCAGTAAAACTATTTAAAACATCTTTCAACGGTTTTCAAACGAAGTGATAAAACAATGAGTAAAAAAAATGATGAAAACATAATAATCCCCTCAGGCAACTCAGTCGTGTACATCCCCTCGAGCAACATTAATCATAAGCAGCCCCTCGGGAAAACATCACTCGTATACAGCCCCTCGAGCAAACATATATGGTGAACAGCCCCTCGGGCAAACGTCACTGTCACTCATATACAACCCCTCGGGTGTATCTCAATATCACTTATAAACATCTCCTTGGGCACAACATGAATCAAGAACAGCCCCTCGGGCAAAACATCATATCACTCACTCAGGGTACCCACGCTCACTAGGGGTGTACAGACTCCGGAGAGGCTCCTACAGCCCAGGCGCTATAACAAGCAACCTCGTAGCATAAATCAATCAGGCCCTCGGCCTCACAAAATCATGAATCAGTAATAACAAGATACGGCGTGCAACCAGATCCCATAAATATCCTCACAAAAATAGGCCCTCGACCTCACTCAGTCATAAACCTCTCAAGCCACTCGGGCTATCATTAAAAATAGGGTGCTCAGCCCAAAATAACATTTTATATGCATCAAAACGGGGTAATAAAGACCGAGTTATGAAATCAGTAAATATAGCATGACTGAGTATAGATCTTAAATCAAAACAATTAGAGGATAATCAGAAAAGGCCCCTAAGGGTCCAAACAGCTCTGACACAAGGCCCAAATATGGCATTCAGCCCAATTTATAGGAAATTCTTTCTAAAACACATAATATCATATAATTTAAGTCAAATACGCAACTTTATAGTTGCTACAGGACGGACCAAGTCACAATCCCCAACGGTGCACGCCCACACGCCCGTCACCTAATATGTACGTCACCTCAAAATAGTAAAACAATGTGAAATCCGGGGTATCATATTCTCATGACTAGATTTACAATCATTACTTACCTCAAACTGGTCAAATCTCTACCATGCAATTCTCTTGCCTCTCGACTCGGCCTCCACATGCTCCGAATCTATTCACAATCAGTATATTACTATCAATATACGCTAATAGAATGAATTCCACAAGAAAAACTATCAAATTATACCAAAATCCTGAAATCGGCTCAAACCCGGCCCCTGGACCCATATCTTGAAATCTGACAAAAATTACAGAACTAGAAAGCTCATTCACTCACGAGTCCAACCATACCAAATTTATCAAAACCCGACCTCATTTGGTCCCTCAAATCCCCAAATCAAACTCGACCCCCAAATCTTCAATTAAAGTCTTCAACAAGCCCAATTCGCCCATACATATCTCTTTTTATCCTTAATAGATTTCATCCTTGGCCATTAATCCCCAATCTAGGTTATATGATTCAATATTTAATCACTATTAAGCTATTGAAGCACTAGAATCACCAACCATCCTAACAAGATTCAAAAATTCACTATTCATCTTCTTTTCCATTCAAGAACCCTAACTCACAATACCCATTTCAAAAAATTGCATAATTCTTACACCAATTGGTACTTTATACTTTACAACACATTCCAAATACTTAATCCATAGTTGTATTTAAGTGTAGGGTGGAAAATTTACCTCTTGTAGATCAAACCCTAACTTGAACCCTTTTGAATAATTCTTGAAGATTAGAGAAATTCCTATGAATTTCAATCCATGTAGATGTTAGTACTACCATTATATAGTGTTAATCCATTATAAAAAATTCATAAAACTCACCTTTGATGTGTGTTTGGGTTGAGGATGCTCCACCTTCTCTCTAGAATCCAAAACTTAGCCTAAAAATGTTATCTTTTTCTCTCTCCCCGAACCTCCCTTGTTTTATAGAAAATGAGCTACGTAGGCTGGCTCCGTAGCCTATGCAGATTGTCTACGTAGCTTAACCCTCCCTTCCCTTCCATGCTGATTTTGCCTACGCAATGGTGCGTAGGCTACGCAAGACTCGCGTAGCTGTTCTGTCACCATTTAGTAAAAAGGTCGTAACTTCTTGTAGAAATCTCCAACTGACGAATGGTTTTTATGCGTTGGAAGCTAGAATCAAAGAGATAATCTTCATATATTGAGAGTTATGCTTGTTTGAAGTTAGATCTTGTGCAAACTCACTTGAAACTTTATCCCATCATATAATTTTCAACTTGACTTAGCCTTAGGGCTCTTCTTAGACCCTAAGCCATTTTTAATGCGCCTCATACATATATTATCATGGTCAATTGATATCATTCAAATTACCAGTCTTGTTCATACCCGAAATTGATATAATTAGCACCCGTCAATCTTCTTAATGGTCTTAGAACACTTAGTTTTTTTTTTCGGGGTGTTACATTCTCCCCCACTTAAGAACATTCGTCCTCGAATGTTTTATAAGTCATTATTAGGCACAAAATTATCCTCTTTTCACCTTAACCATCATATCTAATTATTATTGACTGCATATAGATCTTAGATATTCTTCCAACATTTCAGCTTTCTTAAGGCCCCAAAATTTGGCTAACTCCCAAAATTTTCAAAAATTTTGGTAGAGTGTCCTTTGCAATTAACCTAACCACCTGCCAGAGAATCACCAAAACCAGTCCTAACAACATATTCATGAACCAAGGACGCAACATAACATATAAAAAAAGGCCAACTGTGGCCTCACGAGCAGTATACTACCAAAAAGGAACACCTTTAACATCAGCTATACAATTGATACATAATTCATATAAGGTAACTCTTAGCATTTTTGTAGAACACAACTTTATAAATACATGACTATTCAAATAAATGATGGTACTTCTTCTTCATTTCCTCTTCGGCTTCCCAAGTGGCCTCTTTAACCCGTTAGTTTCGCCATAACACTTTCATGGAGGCACTTTCTTTATTTCTCAACTTCCAAACCTGTCGGTCAAAAATGGCCACCGACTCCACATCATAAGTCAAATTACCGTTCAGCTGCACTGTACTAAAATCCAGAATATGAGACAAATCCCCAACATACTTTCGGAGCATGGATACATGGAATACTGGATGAACACCTGATAGACTAGGCGACAATGCAAGTTCATAAGCCACCTCTCCAAATCTTCTTAAGTATTTCAAAAGGCCCAATATACCGAAGACTCAACTTACCCTTCTTCCCGAACCTCAACACACCCTTCATGGTTGAAATCTTGAGCAGAACCTTTTCCCCCACCACGTAAGCAACATCACGGACCTTCCGATCGACATAACTCTTATGTCTAGACTGCACCGTGTGAAGTCACTTCTAAATCAATTTAACCTTCTCAAAAGTATCCTGAAATAAATCAATATCGAATAACCTAGTCTGACCTGTAACGACCCGACCGGTCGTTTTGAGAATTAAGCTTCGTTTGGTGGCATAAGGTCTTGAACAACTTTGTATTATGTATATCGACTTACGTGCATGGTTGAATTCAGTTACAGGATGATTCAGAGTCGAATTGGAGGAAGGACTGTTGTTGTGGATGTTTAAACGGTGAAGTTTTGACCGAAATTTGACTTTTATGTAAATAGCCCCGGAAAAAGTTATGGATGATGTCAACAGCTTCATATGGTGATTTTGGCTGAGGAGCGCATCCGGAATGTGTTTTCGAGGTCTGTGGTAAATTTAATTGGCGAAAGTTAGATTTTGGCGATTTCGGCCGATAGGTGAAATCTTGATATCGAGCCCGTAATGGAATTCCGAAAGTGGCTGCAAGTTCGTAGTGTCATTTGTGACCTGTGTGTCAAATTTGAGGTCACTCGGGATAGTTTTGACGTGTTTCGACATCAGTTGTGGATTTGGAAATTTCATAAGTTCTTAGGCTTGAATCCATGCAAAATTGGCTATTGTGATGTTATGTGATATGTTTTGAAGGCTCTACTAAGTTTGAATAAGGTATTAGGACTGATTGGTAATTTTGGTTGAGGTCCCCGGGGCCTGGGGGATGTTTCAGATGCTCAACGGGATGATTTTGGGCTTAGAGACCAGCTGAAGCATTGCTGGTTATGGTGTTTCGCACCTGCAGATGGGGAGCCGCATGTGCGGACAAGCAGGTACGGTGGAAGGCGTCGCAGGTGCAGTTTTGGTCAAGGGCATCCAGGCTCGCAGGTGCGGACAGGGTTCCGCAGGTGCAGAGCCGCAGATGCAGCCCAATGATCGCAGGTGCGGCCCCGGTTAATTTATTGAGTTTTCGAAAATTTTCCACAGGTGCGGTCCAATTAGCCGCAGGTGCGGTCATCGCTGGGCAGAGAGTTTATATTCGGGGGTTTATTCATTTTCACTCCAATTTTGATTTTGAGCTCGAGAGAAGGCGATTCTTTGACGGATTTACAGAGGAATCTTGTGGGTAACTATTTCTTACTCAAATTTTGTTTTATTGCATTAATCTATTGTGGTTTTCCTCATTTAATCAAAGAGTTTGAGAGTAAAAGTTTGGAAATGGGAGAAAAAGTTCCCCAATTGAAAATCCGAGATTTGAGTGAGATTTTGACGTCGGATTTTGATGATTCTTGTTCGAGTGTTCTCATAAATGAGTGGGTGTTCATAATTTTAAATTTTACCCGATTCCAAGACATGGGCCTGGGGGACGTTTTGGGTAATTTTCCTAATTTCGCGTCTTAGCTTCGAATTTAGTTAAACTAGTTGCTTGTAGGATTATTTACACGATGCTATTGATTTGATTAGATTTGGGCCATTCGGAGTCGGATACGCGTGGCAAGAACGTGATTTCAAGTTTGATTTGAGCGGTTGTGGTAAGTATCTTGCCTAACCTTGTGTGGGAGAATTACCCCTTAGGATTTGAGTTTTCTATGTTGATTATAATCCGTGTACACGAGGTGACGAGTGTGTACTCAGACTTATTTATAGAAGGTTGACCTTTTAGGATTCTTGGGTCCTTATATTCACATTGTATGAAGTTGATCTTGATACGCTTGAGTCCTTATTTTCTAGTTTCACCTATGCATGCTTGATTAGAACTAATTGTTTTAGGATCCACCCTTACAACCTACTTGACTCTGATTTGACCCAACCAAAGGTTTTACCTCTCTATAATCATTCTATATTTTTCATAAACTACCTATAATTAATTAAATTGTTGAATATCCCTCATAATTTTCTCAACCTCATAAGGGGTTTAGATAACTTATATCTTAGTCGACTTGTCCTTACATGGAATTATTTGACTTGTGTTGTCTTCTTATTGTTGACTCTAATTTGTGGATTTGTAGCTTGTCTTGTTTTTCCCTGGTCAAGTTGTTCCCTTTTGCACTTAGTATTCTGTGCCGTGATTATTCCTTGTGAACGATGTTCTACTGTTTCTTTGTGAATTGAAGTTCTTGTATTGGTTTATTCGCCGTATCTTGTGGCATTGTCCTGATTGTTTTGTATTTCATGTGGTGATGTATGAGTTTTCTGCCGTGCTATAATTGTTGTCTTTGGTTGTTGTACTGCATATTTAAATTGGGACTACAGACGTATTCCGGGATCTTTCCCCCTGTACTGCATATTTAAATTTGGACTACGGACGTATTCCAGGAGATTCCCCCCTTACTGCATTGCATATTTAAATTGGGACTACGGACGTATTCCTGGAGCTTTCCCCTGTACTGCATTGCATATTTAAATTTGGACTACAGACATATTTCGGGAGTCCCAC
>ML378718.1:42430-54516 GCA_005239525.1 Nicotiana knightiana
CCACCCCCCCCCATTTACTGCATATTTACTTTGGGACTACAGACGTATTTCGGGAGATCTCCCAGTACTGCATATTTATTTTGGGACTACAGACGTATTCCAGGAGATTCCCCTATACTGCATGACTAATTCTGAACTATGGGACGGGATCCCGGTAGATTTTATCAAAGGAATTATGTTTGAATGAAATTTATTTGGGAAGTCCAATTTGAAAAAAAATAATTATCTTGAACAAAACTATATTTGAATGTCATTCCTTTGAAAAAACAAATTTGAAAAATGTTTATGTTAAAGAAAACTATGTTTAAAGGACACTTTCTTTGGAAAGGTATATTTGAAAAGATTTTATCTTGAAGAAAACTATGTCCGAAAGACAATTATTGAAAAGTAAAGTTTAAAGGCATTTACCTTGAAGGAAACTATGTTCGCAAGGTTATTATTTTCCAAAGGTATGTTTGCAAAGCATTTATTTGAAGGAAATTATGTTTGAAAAACATTTAATAGAAAGGTACATTTGAAAAGATTTTATGGAAAGTAATAACGTTTGAGAATTCCGTTTTGTAAAGTATATTTATGTATCTTGGAGGAAGTATATTTCAAAGGAAATTTTCCCACTGAAATGATTATATTTTTAAAAGCTGTCAATATAAACTTGCGGTTGAAAAGTTTCACTCGAAGATTTGACCAATTTATTGGGTTTTATTGGCTAAGTCCTGATATGGACAAACTAAATCAGTGCTGAGTTACTGGTCTTCTTATTGTGTTTTAGTTTCCGGTTCTGGCTTGTACTTCCGACTATCCTTTCTGCGTAGTATTATGTTGTTCCGTTGTTGTTTGCTGTATTTCTTCCCCATTGTAGGTGTTATGTTATTTATCATATTTTGCAGTTATTAGATAGATGTCCTATTCTGTCATTTCCATATTTATGTCTGTGTAACTTATTAGACCAGTGGTGTCTTGACTAGTCCTCGTCACTACTTCACCGAGGTTAGTCTTGATACTTACTGGGCATCGCTGTGGTGTGCTCATACTACACATCTATGCATTTATTTGTGTAGATCCAGGTAGTGATTGTTAATAGCTGCTGCGGATCATTGCCGAGGAGACTCAAGGTAAACATGCTGCTGCGTTCGCAGGCTTCGGAGTCACCTTCCTTCTTTTATTCAAGTGTTCTTACTTATTTCTAAACGGTTGTATTAAAAAGTTTTAGGAATTTTCATAGAGCTTATGACTTGTATTACCGGTTTTTGGGAAATTGTAAATTCTGTCAAGATTTCTATATCGAGACCGTTAGATTTCCTTTATTATTGTTTCTATTCAGTAAATGTTAGGCTTACCTAGGCCCTAAGACTAGGTTCCATCACGGTACCCAACAGAGGGAAATTTGGGTCGTGACAAGTTGGTATCAGAACCCTAGGTTCATAGGTGCTATGAGTCATAGGCAAGTTTAGTAGAGTCTTGCATATCGGTACAGAGACGTCTGTACTTATCTTTGAGAGGCTACCGAACTATTAGGAAAATTCCATTTCTTTCATTCCTATCATGCGAGTTCATTGACCTTGAAGTTTGAAATTTATCATTCTATTCTCTCACAGATGGTGAGGACACGAGTCGCGGAACCTGATGATGTTACCCCCAGAACCTGTCGACAAAGAGCACGTGCCGCAGTTAGGCCACCTACCAGAGCAGCCTTTGAGGAGCCACAAGCAGTTCCAGTTGGGGGGAAGGCACCGGAGGCGCCTATTATTACCCCCGGACTTTAGGAAACTTTAACACAGCTCCTGAGCATGTTTGGTACATCGGCTCAGGCAGGGTTATTTCAGGTTGCACCAGTTACTTCATCGACCGGGGGAGGAGCTTAGACTCCCAGCGTCCACACTCCAAAGCAGTGAGTTCACGTTGCTCAGGGTCCAACTGTCATAGTGACACAACCTGTGGTTCCAGTTCAGCTCATGGTCAGAGCAGCAACATCTGAGGGAGAGCAGCTTAGGTTTGCAAGGTTCAAGAGATATAACCCTCCTACATTCAGCGGACTGGCATCAGAGAGTTCACAGGGTTTTCTGGAGGAGTGCCATAGCATCCTCCGCACTTTGGATATTGTTGAGACAAGTGGGGTTGCTTTTACTATGTTTCAGCTTCAGGGAGCGGCCTATTAGTGGTGGCGAGCATGTGAGTTGGGTATCCCGACTGAGTCAGCTTCACTTACGTGGAGTCAGTTTTCAAAGATGTTCTTGAGAGAGTTTGTAACCTAGTCCCTTCGGGATGCATGGCGCACTGAGTTTGGGAAGTTGCGCCAGGGCACTATGTCAGTATTAGAGTATGCCATCATATTCAGTGATTTGGCTAGGCATTCACCTGCCTTAGTCGCTACAGTTAGAGGGCGGGTCCATAGATTCATTGAAGGGCTCAGGCATGATATTTGGTTCAGCATGGCTCGAGAGTTGGAGTCGTATTTTTTGTTTCAGCAGGTGGTAGGGATCGCTCGCTGGTTAGAGGGCATGTGGGACCGGGAGCGAGAGAACAGACGAGATCAGGAGAGAGAGTCCAGGGAGGCGAGGAGGCCTCGTATACCAGAGAGGTCTGCTGGTTTTTATTTTGGAGGCAGGGTGCGACACAATAAAGGTTTTGTGGGTCAGCAATTTCAGTTTGCATTACCGGTTTCGCGTGGGGTTTAAAGTACTCATGGGTCTCAGAGTACTCGTATCGCACAGTTTCCACAACCACGCCAACAGAGAGGTTGTTTTGTGTGTGGAGATACCAGTCACAGGGTGAGAGGTTGTCCCAGGCTCCGAGCAGATGTGTTACAGCATGGCATTCAGGTGAGTAGAGGGCGCTTAAGAGGGGGAGGCCCGACCCATTGATGTGCTTCGTATAGTAGGCTGGAGGCCGTGTGCTAGATGTTATCGTACAAGTATGTTTTGAATTGTTACAGAGGAACACCATTTGTATTTCATTATAGCTCTGTTGGTCAGGACGAGTTCCCTCATTTGTTGCTTTGTTTATGAGTTAGTTTCATGCTTTGCACTTTATTTTCATGTTTTTCCCTGTTGGGAGATTCTGTGAGTGGTAGCCCGTGTCCATCGTTGTTTCTATTCATTATTGAGAGATATGAGACTAGTAGTAAATTCCTGTTGTCCAGTACGGTAGGCTTGATATGATTCCTGAGTATAGTGGTTACGAGCTATGATTCTTATGCTCCATCGGTGTGGGAGCCAGCACGTGTTGTAATTTTGTTGAAGAAAGTGATCTAGTGAAAAGTTTCAGTTGGTGGGATATACACACACACACACACACACACACACACACACACACACATATATATATATCCTATTTGTGATGTAGATTTGAGGGCGAGACCCTCGTGATCCTTCGTGATTCGATGTGTTTGAACCGGGCTGAGTACCGTGGTGGAAATCATACCAGGATGGGATCCTTGTGATTTGTTCATGTGCTTTAATTCTTTCCTTGTTATATTGTTTTTTAGGTTAGCATTGATAGAGAGTTGTGACTGTCGGGCTTGTTTAATAGTTTCCTTATGTGTTCCTCTTTTTTCAGTCATTTTCATTTTGTGCTCCTTGAGTTTTTGCTTGCAGAGTGTGTGCCCGGTGATATTAGTTGTGGCTTGGTAATTCGGGTGTCAAAGTATGAGGTCCTCATGTTTCTTGCATTATTACCAACGTAATGGAGGTCTTAAACAGATTTCTATGGTATATGAGGCTAATTGTCGGTGCTGAGTTGATTTTGGGCAGCTATTGTGATCAGAAGTGTTATTAAGGGCCTATGTGTGGTGTGTTATGTTGTGTGGTCATACCTTGTGGGTGTAGGCATGATTTGATATAGCTGGTTGAGACTAATACCGGATATGGATTTAGAATTGGGTCTTGTGGAAATGAAGAGAAGGTGAGAATTTGAGGTTTCAGGCTTATCGGTGTTGGTAGAAAGGCTAAATCGCAGTTGATATGGTGTCGTCAGTCTTATGTAGATTGGGGTGATGTGGGATCACCCGCGAGTGTATTTTTGGAGTGTGCATTCAGTGATTTGAAGACTTCGAGGCGAATCTTGGCACGTTCGTCCTGGCACGTTCGAGGACGAACGTTTGTTTTAAGAGTGGGAGAATGTAACGACCCGACCAGTCATTTTGAGAATTTAAGCTCTGTTCGGTGGCATAAGGTCTTGAAAAGCTTCGTACTATGTATATCTACTTGCGTGCGTGGTTGAATTCAGTTACCGGATAATTCAGAGTCGAATTGGAAGAAGGACTATTGTTGTGGAAGTTTAAACGGTAAATTTTTGACCGAAATTTGAATTTTATTTAAACGGCCCCGGAACAAGTTAAGGATGATGTCAGCAGCTTCGTATGGTGATTTTGGGCTGAGGAGCGCGTCCGGAATGTGTTTTCGAGGTATGTGGTAGATTTAGGCTTGAATTGGCGAAAGTTAGATTTTCAGCGATTTCGGTCGATAGGTGAAATCTTGATATCAAGCCCGGAATGGAATTACGGAAGTGGCTGTAGGTTCGTAGTGTCATTTGTGACCTGTGTGTCAAATTTGAGGTCACTCAGGATAGTTTTGACGTGTTTCAGCATCGGTTGTGGATTTTGGAAATTTCATAAGTTCTTAGGCTTGAATCCATGCATAATTGGTGATTTTGATGTTATGTGATGTGTTTTGAAGGCTCGACTAAGTTTGGATAAGGTATTATATTGGTTGGTAAGTTTGGTTGAGGTCTCGGGGGCCTCGGGGATGTTTCAGATGCTCAACGGGATGATTTTCAGCTTAGAAACCAGCTGAAGCATTGCTGGTTCTGGTGTTTCGCACCTCGGGATGGGGAGTCGCAGGTGCGGACATGCAGGTGCGGTGGAGGGCGTCGCAGTTGCGGTTTTGGTCAAGGGCATCCAGGCTCGCAGGTGCGGACGGGGTTCCACAGGTGCGGAGCCGTAGATGCAGCCCAATGATCGAAGGTGCGGCCCCAATTCATTTTATGAGTTTCCGCACCTGCGATGTATTTTTCGCAGGTGCGGGACCGCAGGTGCGGTCATCGCTGGGCAAAGAGTTTATATTCGAGGGTTTGTTCATTTTCACTCCAATTTTGATTTTGAGCTCGGGAGAAGTCGATTCTTTGACGGATTTTCATAGGAATCTTGTGGGTGACGATTTCTTACTCAAATTTGGTTTTATTGCATTAATCGATTGTGGTTTTCCTCATTTAATCAAAGAGTTTGAGAGTAAAAGTTTGGAAATGGGAGAAAAAGTTCCCCAATTGAAAATCCGAGATTGGAGTGAGATTTTGACGTCGGATTTTGATGTTTCTTGTTCGAGTGTTCTCATAAATGAGCGGGGGTTCATAATTTGTAAATTTTACCCGATTCCGAGACATGGGCCCGGGGAACGTTTTGGGCGATTTCCTAATTTCGCGTCTTAGCTTCGAATTTATTAGTAAACTAGTTTCTTGTAGTATTATTTACACGATGCTATTGATTTGATTAGATTTGGGCCATTTGGAGTCGGATACGCGTGGCAATAACGTGATTTCAAGTTTGATTTGAGCGGTTGAGTTAAGTATCTTGCCTAACCTTGTGTGGGGGAATTACCCCTTAGGATTTGAGTCTTCTATGTTGATTGTAATCCGTGTACGCGTGGTGACGAGTGTGTACTCGGACTTATTTTTAGAAGGTTGACCTTTTAGGATTCTTAGGTCCTTATATTCACATTGTATGAAATTGATCTTGATACGCTTGAGTCTTTATCTGCTAGTTTCACCAATGCATGCTTGATTAGAACTAATTGTTTTAGGATCCACCCTTACTGCCTACTTGATTCTGATTTGACTCAAGCAAAGGTTTTATCTCTCTATCATCATGCTATATTTTTCATAAACTATCTATAATTAATTAAATTGTTGAATATCCCTCATAATTTTCTCAACCTCATAAGGGGTTTAGATAACTTATATCTTAGTCGACTTGTCCTTACATGGAATTATTTGACTTGTGTTGTCTTCTTATTGTTGACTCTAATTTGTGGATTTGTAGCTTGTCTTGTTTTTCCTTGGTCAAGCTGTTCCCTTTTGCACTTAGTATTCTGTGCCGTGATTATTCCTTATGAATGATGTTCTACTGTTTCTTTGTGAATTGAAGTTCTTGTATTGATTTATTCGCTGTATCTTGTGGCATTGTCCTGATTGGTTTGTATTTGGTGTGGTGATGTAAGAGTTTTATGCTGTGCTATAATTGTTGTCTTTGGTTGTTGCACTGTATATTTAAATTGGGACTACAGACTGTTCCGGGAGCTTTCCCCCTGTACTGCATATTTAAATTTGGACTACGGACGTATTCCAGGAGCTTTCCCCCTGTACTGCATATTTAAATTGGGGCTACGGACGTATTTCAGGTGCTTTTCCCCGTACTGCATTGCATATTTAAATTGGTACTACGGACGTATTCCAGGAACTTTCCCCCTGTACAACATTGCATATTTAAATTGGGACTATGGACGTATTCCGGGAGCTTTCTTCCCTCCCCCCTGTACTGCATATTATTTTGGGACTACAGACGTATTCCGGGAGATCCCCCAACACTGCATATTTATTTTGGGACTACGGACGTATTCTGGGAGATTCCCATGTACTGCATGACTATTTCTGAACTACAGGACGGGATCCCGGTAGATTTTATCAAAGGAATTACGTTTGAAAGAAAATTATTTGGGAAGTTCAATTTGAAAAAAACAATTATCTTGAATAAAACTATGTTTGAATGACATTCTTTTGAAAAAAAAAAATTTGAAAAATGTTTATGTTAAATAAAACTATGTTTAAAGGACACTTTCTTTGGAAAAGTATATTTGAAAAGCTTTTATCTTGAAGAAAACTATGTCGGAAAGACAATTCTTGAAAAGTAAAGTTTAAAAGTATTTACCTTGAAGGAAACTATGTTCCCAAGATTATTATTTTCCAACGGTATGTTTTCAAAGCATTTATTTGAAGAAAATTATGTTTGAAAAACATTTACTAGAAAGGTACATTTGAAAAGCTTTTATGGAAAGGAATTACGTTTGAGAATTCTGTTTTGTAAAGTATATTTATGTATCTTTGGAGGAAGTATATTTCAAAGGAATTTTTCCCACTGAAATGATTATATTTTTAAAATCTTTCAATATAAACTTGCGGTTGAAAAGTTTCACTTGAGGATTTGACCAATTTATTTTGTTTTATTGGCTAAGGCCTGATGTGGACAAACTAATGCAGTGCTGAGTTACTGGTCTTCTTATTGTGTTGTGGTTTCCGGTTCTGGCTTGTACTTCTGACTATCCTTCCTGTGTATTATTATGTTGTTCTGTTGTTGTTTGTTGTATTTCTTCCGCATTGTAGGTGTTCTGTTATTTATCATATTGTGCAGTCATTAGATAGATGTCCTATTCTATCATTTCTATATTTATGTCTGTGTAACTTATTAGACTAGTGGTATCTTGACTAGTCCTCGTCACTACTTCACCGAGGTTAGTCTTGATACTTACTGTGCACCGCTGTGGTGTGCTCATACTACACTTCTGCGCATTGTTTTGTGCAGATCCAGGTATTGATTGTTAATAGTTGCCGCGGATCATTGCCGAGGAGACTCAAGGCAAACCTGTTGCTGCGTTCGCAGGCTTCGGAGTCACCTTCCTTATTTTATTCAATTGTTCTTACTTATATCTAAACGGTTGTATTTAGAAGTTGTAGGAAATTTCATAGAGCTTATGATTTGTATTACCGGTTTCTGGGAATTGTAAATTCTGTCAAGATTTCTATATCGAGACCGTTAGATTTTCTTTATTATTGTTGTTATTCAGTAAATGTTAGGCTCACCTAGTCCATCACGGTACCCAACATAGAGAAATTTAGGTCATGACATCACCCGGCTCTATCCAACCCACCGGAGACCGACACTGTCTCCCATATAAAGCCTCATACGGAGCCATCTAAATGCTCGATTGGTAGCTGTTATTGAAAGCAAACTCTGCCAGTGGCAGAAATTTATCCTAAGAACCTCCAAAATCAATGACACAAGCGCGTAGCATATCCTTAAATATCTGAATAGTGCGCTCGGACTGTTCGTCCATCTAAGGGTGAAATTTTACGACCAAAAATCCAACACAGGTCGGGATGGTGCCCAAAACCAGAGTCAGGCAAGCTAAAATATTAATTAATTCAAATAGCTTTCCATTTTAAAATATTTATGAAAAACACTTCCTTTCACTTCATTACATAATAACCAAATAAAAGTCTGTTAATTAAAACAATGGTTTAAAGATTTCACTTAAGCAATTATATCCCAATACATATCCCAGAACTCGGTGTCACAAGTACATGAGCAATTTCTAAGAATTGAACAATCAATACAAGCCTGTCCGAAATACAACTGGACAAGGAAATATAAACTGAAAGTAAACACAGTGCGAGGGAAACTCCGTCAGTTGCGGATCGCCTCCGGATGATGCAGCTCGCCTAAGTCTCTGAATCCTCCAATCGCCATGAAAGTACCTGTGCAATAAAAATGCACAGCAAGTGTAGCATGAGTACAAAAACAACGTGTACTCAGTAAGTCGCCCGCCTAACCTCAGAGAGGTAGTGACGAGAGGTTGCATTAGACACTCACTAGGGTCCAACAATATAATTTATGACAGAATATGGTGAAATAAAGTAGACATGTAAGACAGTGAGCAGCGAATACGTATCAAGTACAGAAATCCAAGTAACTACCGAGAATAAACAACAAATTACACTTTCCTTTTTCCCAAATACATGTCAGGCCAATATCAATAAAATCGTACCAAATATTCATACGCACACAAGGATAAGACAACCGGCCGCAGTCGAAGGAATACCTAATCGCTGAATAGGCATAAAGCTTCCCCCGTTCACGAATCATACCTGCGACTCGGGTGCTGACACATTTATATCAAATTACCATAAAGCTTCCCTCCATCCCGAATCATACCTACGATTCGAGTGCTGACACACTTGTACTGAATATTATAAATCTTCCCCCGCTCACGAATCATGCCTGTGACTCGGGTGCTGACACATTTATATCAAATTACCATAAAGCTTCCGTCAATCGCGAATGATGCCTGTGATCCGAGTGCTGACACACTTATACTGAATATTATAAAGCTTCCCCCGCTCGCGAATCATACCTGCAACTCGGGTGCTGACACGTTTCCACACATTAAATCTGTATTTTTATCGAGAAACATTTTTCTCTGGGACGTGGTAAAATCCTTATTAAAAGAAACATGAAATATAGGTTTTTGAAACACATTTATTTTTGGAACTCATTTGTCAAGTTTAATGATATTCCACGTTACAATCCAGTCCAGGTACACAAATATCCACAGAGAGATCAATTCTCTTTTTAGAAGATTAACAAGATGAAACTCTAGTTTTCTTTTAAATAATCAATTACGTCTTTGATTATATTAGCAGTTTAATATTACCGGCAGGATTCAGGTATAACACGTAAGGCATGCTAGTGGGTCCTAGACTACCCGAACATGGCATAATAGTAGCTACGCACGGACTCCCGTTACCTCGTGCGTACGTAGACCCCGAAGATAATAGCATGTACTTAATTAATTCACCTAGGGGGACAATTCCCCCTCACAAAGTTAGAAAGGAGACTTACCTCGATCCGAAATTCCAACACCGGCTTCCAAGCCCCTCAGATGAACCCAACAGACGCACAACACTCCGAAACTACCACATAATGGCAAAGCAATGAAAATTCATCCTAATACTCACAACAAATTCAGATTATATACTTCCCCAACCCCGCTCGGAGAAATGACCAAATGCCCTCGGGCCCACGTGCCCGGAAATCTGAAATTCTTGAAGATACATGCTACCCATAGCGCTACTAGTTCAATCATGCAATTTACTCTACATTCCATACTCAAAGTCGCAGCTAAATTCCAACTTTATATTTTCTAGGTTTCTTCGAAAATTTCCCAATTTCCATGCCTAATCCACACATATAATCTTGTATTCATCTAACAAACGAAAGGAGTTTAATTATCTTGATGCCTGACGAGAATTCACCTTGAAATGCATCGCCTATGATAATGAAAAATGGGTGAGAAATGACATAAACCTGTGTTTAAGACATTCTGCCCAGGCCTCTTTCGCACCTACGATCCAATGGCCGCTCCTGCGGTTCCGCACCTGCGGAAATTCCACCGCAGGTGCGGCTCTGACTTGACCCAACAAATTCCCGCTCCTGCGATCCCCTCTTCGCACCTTTGATTCCGTAGGTGCGACCAATCTTCCGCACCTGCGGCCTCCTCAGCTCTAGCCCCAATCTCGCACATGCGGCTCCGCACCTGCGGTCAAAGCCTCGCAGGTGCGGTTACACCAGATGACAGCAGCCTTCAGCCTTCTCCAACTTCAATTATTGATCCGTCAATCACCCGGAATCCACCCGGGGCCCCGAGACCCCGTCCAATAACACCAAACTGTCCCAAAACATGACACGAACTTGATCGAGCCCTCAAATCATATCAAACAACGCCGAAATCACGAATCGCACTCAAATCCAATTCTTTAAGAACTTGAAATTCCAAACTTCCACATTCGATGCCGAAACCCGTCAAATCACCTCTGATTGACCCCAAATTTTGCACACAAGTCATATTCAGCATTACGGACCTGCTCCAACTTCCGGAATTGCATTCGGACCTCGATATGAAAACTTCCACTTCCGGTCGGACCTTCAAATTCCTATCTTTAGCCAAATGACTTCAAAATGACCTACGAACATCCAAATTCACTTCCGATCGCGCTCCCAACTCCAGAATCACCATACAGAGCTATTCCCAGACTCGGATTCCCAAACAGACATCATCCTAACTGATATGAACTTCAAGCCCAAATTCATGAAATCCTTCTAAAATGCTAACTTCCACAATATACGCCGAAGCACTCCCGGGTTATCCAAACCCCGAGCCGGACATACATCCAAGTCCTAAATCATCATACGAACCTGCTGGAACCTTCAAATCCTGATTCGGAGGTCGTTTACTCAAAATTCCAATCTTAGCTGATTTCTCCAAATTAAGGCTTCTGAAATGAGAATTTTCTTTCCAAATCAATTCTAAACTTCCTGGAATTCAATTCCGACTACGCCTACGGGTCATAATACCTGAAACGAAGCTGCTCACGACTTCAAACCGCTGAACGACGCGCTAGAGCTCAAAATGACCGGTCGGGTCATTACATTCTCCCCCACTTAAACCGACGTTCGTCCTTGAACGTGCCAAGAACTGCTCTGGAGTTACCTGAAATCACTGTTTAACACCTCGAGCACCTGCCCGTGCGACCACAACCCAGTTGAGCACATTAGGTTGATCACACTTGAAGATTTCTTATCTTATCCATACAATAAGCTCAGAATTCATTCCACACCTGAAATTTCTCTACCATGCCTAGTTCCAACATATAAACACCGTATCAACTACCACACGATATACCAGAACACGACCGCATACCTTTGCTGAATCAGCACCATGCACCGTATAACTCATCATCTGACCATGATGACACCCTACCTTAATAGCCAAAATCCACGAATTTGATGTTCCCAATGCACCTCATAACAAATATACATAAACCCTGCTATAATGCTGACGATACTACCACAACAGAGGAAATGTGCAGAAATTCATACTCAACTGCAGAGTTAACAAATCCTTGACTACCTTATCTTGACTAGAATCATCACTTCATTATGAACCTGAATAATGGTATTTGCTCTTTAATATACACTTCACATAACCTCATCGCACTGATCCCTGATCCGATAATCTCGTCTCACCTAGTATGAACTGCTCAGACAACAAATCACCCCAAACATGGCCAACAGCCTCACATGATACCACATCGCGCCAATAGGCCATAACTCGAACATGATAATAAGAAACGACTCAGGATGGAACTATTCAGCCCATGCAACTAATATGAATTCTTACCAGAAAATAGGAAATAAAACACAAGAAAATAAATATATATTAACCCTTCTCATCATCACACTGTTGCGGCGTGCAACCCGATCC
>ML378718.1:54521-95386 GCA_005239525.1 Nicotiana knightiana
AACATGACCAACAGCCTCACATGATACCACATCGCGCCAATAGGCCATAACTCGAACATGATAATAAGAAACGACTCAGGATGGAACTATTCAGCCCATGCAACTAATATGAATTCTTACCAGAAAATAGGAAATAAAACACAAGAAAATAAATATATATTAACCCTTCTCATCATCACACTGTTGCGGCGTGCAACTCGATCCAAATAACATACTCGTGGCGGCGTGCCACCCGATCCCATCATAAAACTCACATAAGGAAATATACACGGATCTGAATCGCTCACTATTACAAATTACTGAATATCGATCACAAGCACACTAAGTGCATAATACCATCATGGGGAGATTGATAGAGTTGTATGAAACAAAACTCAAGCACAACTGAGGTGCGATATATATATACACTATGGATCTGAAGAGCTATCCTGCTCACATAACATCCTCACTACGCGGGACCTCAACACATAAGAAATTATCAAAGCCGTTTCACAACTCACACGGCAAAATCACAATAACACATGAATTTGACGAAGACGGAACAACACCCGCTGTTCTAATACCTTTCCCTGAAAAGCGCTCTACTGAAAGGAACATGACTGGCTCATACATAGTCAATAATCATATTTAAATCCATCCACAAACATCGAGCCACCTTGCTCGCACCAACTAAGATAATAGCTTTTGCCTGGGTCCATATTAACGCACCTTCTCTCAAAATACACGAGAACAACCATGATCACCAGGACTAACACCCCAAATCCATAATCAACTGAACCGAACGCCCTCCAGGCGTAAATTCTCTATTAAGCAATATTGCACTTCTTTATACTCAGTCCAAATCTGAAATCCTTCAAGTGACTACATGTCACACTTTATACAATATTTTCGCGGTCATGCTTCCACGACCTTCCACACAAGGCAACAAGTCTGTCCATCCACAATACCGACCACACTAAGGCCGCAAAACACATCAAGAACCCATGACTAGGGTACAAAGCCTCTTTCACCGAATATCAATCTCAGGTGACACTGAAGATAACACCAGCTTACTCTGAACTTTCAAATCACATTGTCTTGCTCTTCCAAGCTCATGAAATCCTTATAAACATCAGACCTCAATCTCGATTCTTACTCCCAGTTACATACTACTTACCGCACATAAAATACCAATATGAGGTAGCGCAAGATTTCAATCATAACTTCCGAACCACCAATAGGGTGAAAACTTCATTACATAGAAACTTTTTACTTGACTCAATTCAAGAGTACCATCTCAACACACAAGTGAATTCCCATTATCACCCAATCATGCAAATCCTTAAGTAGTAGTCTATACCACCATAACCCTTCCGGGGTCTGCCTACACCTGACAGGCCATAGCACTCAAATGCTCCCACGTGAGATCCGTTACGATGGCCGACAAGCCCTGCACACACACCGGCACCAACCACATGTATAACTAAATCACATCAAAGAACCGATCACTGCTGCAATGTGCCATTTCAACCTTGGCTAATCAATCTATCTTCTTTTAATCATCTTCAATTGCCTCAGGAATAATAGCAACTTCCTTCAACCCATAGCAAACTCAACCCTCACTCATCCCGAGTGGCCTTGAGTCACGAGACTATGCTGCCTAAATCCCGCAACCCGTCTCATACCTTTCTGATAATCCTTCTACAATCCGGATTTTATTTCTCTCACTCCTCCAATACTATCTTGCATGCTGAATCATATCATAGAATATTCTAACCATCTTCCTTCTTTTAAGAAATTACTCTGCAAAAGATCGATTCTTGATCATACTGCTGCCTGAGACCCTTAAACGCCGCATTCTTAACTTTTGAACTCGCTGGGACCGCTATTGGGAGTCACCCACTCTGACTGGCCCCGAACACAACCAACTCCAAGGCTCTCCTATCACAGGAATACCCTTTTCAATGAAACATGTGACTGAGTCACTAACCTTACAACTCGCCCATGCCTTAAGCATAAGTTCTGAATCTTCCAAGCCCAACCCTGGCCCGACAGGGCCGACTTTTGCACATATTCATCAAATCCCACACACAATTACCATCTTACTCCTTTCCCTTAGCTGAAGTAACTTGCCAACACGCCGACAATCCGCGACCCTATGCGAAGACAACCCTACGACCTAACTGCAGATGGTGGGACTCCCCCACTTAGCTCGAAGCTACTCCTTGCACCACTCTAGACCCCGGCGAGATCCTTTCTACTTTGATAACACGATCTTGCTCAGCCCATCCGTCCAATTCTTCCAAATTCTCTTGCTAGCGTTCCCTAAATACTCAGATCCTCTAGCATCCTTCACACATTCTACCTCCTACCGACTAGCCACTAGAGCTCCTCACCGAGACCTGCCAACCCCGCCATCGCTAAACTATTCATGGAAAATAACCCACCTGTGGAATTCACCCGCAGACAACTCCCAACGACACTAAAATGCACGCTGCCTGCGACTTCAATACCCCATCCTACCCCCTGCTTCATTTACCAATTTACTAGTCCGTCCGTTCCTCATGGAAATCCATTAAATGTGTGACAATAACTTCGAATTCCAAGCTACGCTGCCGTTTCCCCCACTTTGCAACTGCTCGACTTCCGCTTCTTTGACCTAAACTCCTAGAAATGAACCACCGCCTAGCCTTACTTCAGGACCGTTTTCTGTAGCTCTCAAACCAGCAGATCACCACGACTTCACGCTCTCCGAAGATCATCTTTCTCTAGCTGCCTTCATTAACAACACTTATCTGGTACTGAACCACCGCACCTCATGATCTCTGCCAACCGAATTCTTCAACACTTCTTCTCAATACTCTGACCCCACGCAACCGAAGAAACCGTAGCACCGCCGAACCTAACACATTCCATCCGATCAATGACGACGACTACACGTCACAGGTGAATATCCCACCTCACTTGAAGACGCCAAGTCTTACTACCTTATCAACCCCATTCGGACCATTCATAACCCAAATTCCCTTCCTCTGCCGACACAAAAGCACTGAAATCTCGAAATCAAACTCTGAGAAGACCTCCCTTCAAACCATTCATCACCCTCAACATACAGGCAAACATTCTATCATCATAACGACACCGCACGACAAACAATTGCAAACATCATCACTACCCGAGCACAACCTTAAGGCTCCCAGAAACACAACTACTAAGCTGAAATACATATTACCCTTTTGCAGGGCCATAACAATAGCCACGACCAATTACACATGGAAGCATCTCGGATTATATTCGTAGTACCATTTCCATTCCTCAGATTCTTGATCCATAGCAAGCGCTTCGTGATGCGTAAGAATGAGTAGGAATGAACATAGGTATAAGCCTTAAAGGAATCAACTCGCACGATGAAGAATCAAGAAGGGAAGTACTCCTAACAGCACTGTAGCCTCTCGAAGATAAGTACAGACGTCTCCGTACCGATCCGCAAGACTCTACTAGACTTGCTCATGACTCGTGAGACCTACGGGAACCTAGCGCTCTGATACCATGTTGTCATGATCCAAAATCTAACACAGGTCATGATGGCACCCAACACCGGAGTCAGGCAAGCCAAAACATTAATTAACTGAAATAGCTTTCCGTTTTAAAACGCTTATGAAAAACACTTCCTTTCACTTCATTACATAATAACCAAATAAAAGTCTGTTAATTAAAACAATGGTTTAAAGATTTCACTTAAGCAATTATATCCCAATACATATCCCAGAACCCGGTGTCACAAGTACATGAGAAATTTCTAAGAATTCAAAAATCATTACAAGCCTGTCCGAAATACAACTGGACAAGGACATATAAACTGAAAGTAAACTCAATGCGAGGGAGACTCCGTCAGCTGCGGATCGCCTCCGGATGATGCAGCTCGCCTAAGTCTCCGAATCCTCCAATCGCCATGAAAGTACCTGTGCAATAAAAATGCGCAGCAAGTGTAGCATGAATACAAAAACAACGTGTACTCAGTAAGTCGCCCGCCTAACCTCAGAGAGGTAGTGACGAGAGGTTGCATTAGACACTCACTAGGGTCCAACAATATAACTTATGATAGAATATGGTGAAATACAGCATACATGTAAGACAGTGAGAAGCGAATACGTATCAAGTATAGAAATCCATGTAACTACCGAGAATAAACAACAAAGTACACTTTCCTTTTTCCCAAATACATGTCAGGAAAATATCAATAAAACTGTACCAAATAGTCATGCGCATACAAGGATAAGACAACCGGCCGGAGTCGAAGGAATACCTAATCACTGAATAGGCGTAAAGCTTCCCCCGCTCGCGAATCATACCTGCGACTCGGGTGCTGACACATTTATACCAAATTACGATAAAGCTTCCTCGATCGCGAATCATACCTGCGATTCGAGTGCTAACACACTTATACTGAATATAAAAAAGCTTCCCCCGCTCGCGAATCATACCTGCGACTCGGGTGCTAACACATTTATATCAAATTACCATAAAGCTTCCCTCGATCGCGAATCATACCTGCGATCCGAGTGCTGACACACTTATACTAAATATTATAAAGCTTCCCCCGCTCGTGAATCATACCTACGACTCGGGTGCTGACACGTTTCCACACATTAAATCCGTATTTTTATCAAGAAACAGTTTTCTATGGGACGTGGTAAAATACTTATTAAAAGAAACATGAAATATAGGTTTTTGAAGCTCATTTATTTTTGAAACTGATTTGCCAAGTTTAATGATATTCCACGATACAACCCAGTCCAGGTACACACATATCCACAGAGAGATCAATTCTCTTTTTAGAAGATTAACAAGATGAAACTCTAGTTTTCTTTTAGATATTCAATTACGTCTTTGATTATATTAGCAGTTTAATATTACAGGCAGGATTTAGGTATAACACGTAAGGCATGCTAGTGGGCCCTAGACTACCCGGACATGGCATAATAGTAGCTACACACGGACTCCTGTCACCTCGTGCGTACGTAGCCCCCGAAGATAATAACATGTACTGAATTAATTCACCTAGGGGGACGATTCCCCCTCACAAAGTTAGAAAGGAGACTTACCTTACTTCGAAATTCCAACACCGGCTTCCAAGCCCCTCAGATGACCCCATTGGACGCACAAAGCTCCGAAACTACCACATAATGGCAAAGCAATGAAAATTCATCCTAATACTCACAACAAATTCAGATTATATACTTCCCCAACCCCGCTCGGAAAAATGACCAAATTCCCTCAGGCCCACGTGCCCGAAAATCCGAAATTATTGAATATACATGCTACCCATAGTGGTACTAGTTCAATCATGCAATTTACTCTACATTCCATACTCAAATTCGTGGCTAAATTCCAAATTTACATTTTCTAGGTTTTTTCGAAAATTTTCCAATTTCTTACCAATTTCCATGCCTAATCCACGCATATAATCTTGTATTCATCTATCAAATGGAAGGAGTTTACTTACCTTGATGCCTGACGAGAATCCCCCTTGAAATGCTCTCCAAAAATCGCCAATGACAATGAAAAATAGGTGAGAAATGACATAAACCCGTCTTTAAAACATTCTACCCAAGCCTCTTTCGCACCTGCGATCCAATGGACGCTCCTGTAGCTCCGCACCTGCGGAAATTCCACCGCAGGTGCGGCTCTGACTTGACCCAACAAAGTCCCGCTCCTGCGATCCCCTCTTCGCACCTGCAATTCCGCAGGTGCGACCAATCTTCCGCACCTGCGGCTTCCTCAGCTCCAGCCCCAATCTCGCACCTGCGGCGCCCTTAGCCGCACCTGCGGTCAAAGCCTCGCAGGTGCGGTTACACCAGATGACAACAACCTTCAGCCTTCTCCAACTTCAAATATTGATCCGTCAATCACCCGGGGTCCCCGAGACCCCGTCCAATCACACCAACCTTTCCCAAAACATGACATGGATTTGCTCAAGCCCTCAAATCACATCAAACAACGCTGAAATCACGAATCACACTCAAATCCAATTCTTTAAGAACTTGAAATTCCAAACTTCCACATTCGATGCCGAAACCCGTCAAATCACCTCCGATTAACCCCAAATTTTGCACACAAGTCATATTCAGCATTACGGACCTGCTCCAACTTCTGGAATCACATTTCGACCTCGATATCAAAACTTCCACTTCCAGTTGGATTTCTAAAAAACCTTCAAATTCCTATCTTTAGCCAAATGACTTCAAAATGACCTACAGACATCCAAATTCACTTCCGATCGCGCTCCCAACTCAAGAATCACCATACAGAGCTATTCCCAGGCTCGGAATCCTAAATGGACATCACCTTCACTGATATACACTTCAAGCCCAAATTCATGAAATCCTTATAAAATGCTAACTTCCACAATATATGCTGAAGCGCTTCCGGGTTATCCAAACCCCAAGCCGGACATACATCCAAGTCTGAAATCATCATACGAACCTGCTGGAACCTTCAAATCCTGATTCGAAGGTCGTTTACTCCAAATTCCAATCTTAGCTGATTTCTCCAACTTAAAGCTTCTGAAATGAGAATTTTCTTTCCAAATCAATTCTAAACTTCCTGGAATTCAATTTCGACTACACCCACGGGTCATAATACCTAAAAAGAAGCTGCTCACAACTTCAAACCGCTGAACAGCATGCGAGAGCTCAAAACAACCGTTCGGGTCGTTACAAAAATATTGTACTCAGTTGAACTTGTGTATCTAATTCTCGTTGTTCCTTCGAATCCCTCTTCCACCTTACCACGCACATATCCGGGGGTGATCACACGTCACCCTATTCCATATAGTCGTGACATCACAACATAATTGATGATCATTACTTTAACCTTAGCCCTAAAAAATTGGAGCCCAGTTTCTAGCATCCAGATTTCTTTTCAAGACCCGAATCTCACATCCACACACTGTATAAGTCTGAACAAGTTGTGTCAAGCCATAAAAATAACTCCAGATATAATCACATAACATACTACACAACTCGTATACTTGTAACACTGTTCTCGATCACCACAACTACTCAAACCAACCAAGTACTAGTATGAAACCCCACATTCAACATAACCTCGTTCCAAAACATTTGTACACCACCGATAATGAAAGAAACATATAGGAACTCACAACCACTAGCCAAGTTAACAGGTCATGGAGCTTCATACGTTCAACAAGTACCATAGCCAATTATTTAAGCCTAATTCTAAATTATTCTCCCAAACACGCCGTAATCAAACTTGATAGTACCGTTCTAGGTCCAATGACCTTATTTTATCAAACACAACTAAACAAATATGCCACACCAATATAATTCAAGCCACAATCTGTGCAATCCGTGTACTCAAAAATGGAAAATAACTCAACGAAGGGAGTTGTTTTGTTTTTGTAGGTTCAACAATAACCACCACAACCACAATGTTATGAGCTCATATCACTTAGTAGAACCAAGACACTCGAATATAATAATGGTAGCCAGCTCTCCGAGAGCTCACATTAACATCACCCACACGGACAACTCTTATGCTTTAATATCAATATCTGGACCCGCACAGACAACTCACGTGTCAATAGTTTCAGTACATAGATCTGCACAGACAAGTCTCGTGCCAATAACATAATCCACATGGCATATTCACAGACCTTCGTTCCAAGTATATCATACGGGAGCAGTCAAATAAGTGCACATGTACATGATAATGAAATAAGATTCACATAATCCCCAACTAGTATAAATAACACGCCACAGAGTAGGCATGTGCAAAGTGTGCTATCACAACTCAAATCGGCAGGCTAACATAGAAATGGTAACTACCAAGTCTTAAATTCATATAACACATGAACCACCATAACTGATCCCAACTCCAGCACTCGAATGACTAGCACATCTTTCATGCACGATCATCCCATGAGGAATACCTTTATACTTCTTCAGTTCCACATAGCAATAATTTAAATATCAATAGTCTATCAACCAGATGAGTACCAATGAACATCCGTAAGTCAAAATACAATGCGCCTTCTGTAAAGCGCACCCTCCTCAAGGATTACCGAGAAACTATAACATTCATCTAAACATCTGAAATTGACCATTATGTCCAAAATTCGTGACCTCCCCTTCAAGAATGAACTGCCACCTTGTACATGTAAATCATAATCCCGCACAACACAGTACATCTATCATGCCATCAAGTGACAAGAACAAGAATATCATTATCAACTTTGAGTCACCAGCAATTTACTTATGCGATTAGTTAGAAACCTTCCTCTTGCTTCCTTTCAGGAGGAAATCACAATACACAAAGCGTTCCCCACACCGGTAGAAAATATCTAGTTCAAACCATGGTAGAAACCATCAAGAACACTTTGAAATCCATTTGCACCTAATCAAGCTATCAGAACTAAATTCCTCTAGTTCGACCAAGCCACGCAGGTCATCAAACCCAAGAATATTGCCACATATACATTTTGAATCCATTAGAACCCTCTCGAGAGTCATCCACTCTGCTCAAATCTAATTTGCTCTACCCAAACGGGCCGAAAGACATGTTCTCATTTAGAACAATCAACACTCAAAGAAGTAACCTTGCCTTAATATGAGCAATCAATTTATACTTCGTGCGCACTACATCCTTCAAACTAGCAACTTAATCATTCCATAATTTATATATTTTCATAAAGTGCAATGTAACCCGTATCCAGGAATTTCCTTGCCCGAGTCATCCTCGATCTCCACCTCTGCAAGTCATACCTAACCCATAAGTATGCCTTAGACCAAAACTAAAATTTAACATATAACCATGAAATTGAATTGCCAATAGCAGGCTCCTCACTTGTCTCAAATACATAGAACAAAACATTCCATAACTCACAATATCCATACTCTATTACTTCCATATTACTGCAGCCAGTCCAACAAAAATTCTTCACAAGCTCAGGTAACACAAACCATAAAATACCTCAATTCAACTACTACGGTCGCCTTCATTCTCCTGACAATCAAGTCAACATTCTCAACCAGATTCAAATTAAAATATCAACACATACACCCTGTTAGTAGAAAAGAGACTCTCTACTCAACATTATAAGGAACACGCCTACGTAGATAATTTTGCAGGAGATAACCCACATGTTTAGCCTGAAATTGGCATCTTGTTATACCCTTGCGCAACCAAAATTACTATGCAATCACTTAATCCTTCTAATTCCAAAATCATTAACAAGACATGAGAATTGAATTTGTCCCACAATTTAACAACGTGAAAGATCCTCCAATACTCTCTTAACTTGAGACTATAAGTCAAATCAAGACGGAAATCACGCACCCAACGCCCATTTTTACATCCGGAGAAACTCTTCTCGTCACATTCAAACCATCTGAACACATCCCGTTGTCACATCATACTAATCATATGGACATTTAACCGCTCATTGAGCCATAATTTCCACTCATAGGGATACTACCGACGCATAAGTTCAAACACACAAGTTCTCACATGCAAAGCTACTAAGCTTAAGCTGCGATATAACTCCAGCCTCAAGTCCTCCAGACTGGTCCACCAACAAAACATAGAATACTCATCTTGAACCTTGTTCATGGAATCACAAGCTAGCGATACACAGCTAATACTGAGCGCTCACATGCACACACGAATGCGTGAAAGGAATTCAAAGAGTTATGTTTCAAGCTGAATATTCCGCACGATAGAATACAAGTGAAATTTTTCATAAGGGTTCGGCAGCCTCTCGAAGATAAGTACGGACGTCTCCGCACCGATCCGCAAGACTCTACTAAACCGGCTCATGACTTGTGAGACCTATGTAACCTAGGCTCTGTTACCAACTTGTCACGGCCCAAACTGCCCTGTCGTGATGGCGCCTATCGTAGTACTAGGAAATCTGACAAATTACCAATACCAATTAATATTTTCATTCTTAAAATAAATTAAAGCTATTTAACAATAAATCTCATAAAGTGTTTAAATCAAAACATAAATGCGGAAAGAAAACTCGACATCGGGGTGTCACTAGTCATGAGCATCTACTAAGAACTGTCTGATAATACTAAGACCAATACAATATGGAAACACACTAATAACATCTATAGGAAGATAGGAGGGAGAAGATCAGGGCTGTGATCGCCGTGCAGCTACCTTGCTAACTTCAACATATCCACGATGGATGAAATCAACACTTACTAGCACATCCAGCAACCACTGGATCTGCACACAAGGTGCAGGGAGTAATGTGAGTACGCCAACTTAGTAAGTAATAAACGTAAATAAATACTGAGCAGTAGTGACGAGCAATAAAACATATACAGTTCATATCATGAAATCTCAGTAGAACACAGGAGGCCTTTAAAATCAGGGTTTTGAATCAACTAAGCTCATTTAAACTCAGTTTCAATAAAGCCATTTAAAACATCTTTCAACAGTCTTAAAATGAAGTGATAAAACAGTGAGTAAAAATATGATGAAAACATAATAAGCCCCTCGGGCAAAACTCACTCGTGTACAGCCCCTCGGGCAACATAAATCATAAGTAGGCCCTCGGGAAAACATCACTCATATACAGCCCCTCGGGCAAACATATATGGTGAATAGCCCCTCGGGAAACCATCACTGTCACTCATATACAACCCCTCGGGCGTACCTCACAATCACTCGTAAACAGCCCCTCGGGCACATAATGAATCAAGAATAGCCCCTCAGACAAAACATCATATCACTCATTTAGGGTACCCGCGCTTAGTGGGGGTGTATAGACTCCGGAGGGGCTCCTACAACCCAAGCGCTATAACAAGCCACCTCATGGCATAAATCAATCAAGACCTCGTCCTCATAACAAGCCACACGTGGCATAAATCAATCAGGCCCTCGGCCTCACAAAATCATGAATCAGTAACAACATGCTACGGGGTACAACCCGATCCCATAAATATCCTCACAAAAATAGGCACTCGGCCTCACTCAGTCATAAACCTCTCAAGCGACTCGGGCTATCAGTAAAAACATGGTGCTCAGCCCAAAATAACATTTTATATGCATCAAAACGGGGTAATAAAGACTGAGTTATGAAATCCGTAAACATAGCATGCCTGAGTATAGATCTTAAACCAAAATAGTGAGAGGATAATCATAAAAGGCCCCTAAGGGTCCAAACAGCTCTAGCACAAGGCCAAAATATGGTATTCAGCCTAATTTATAGGATAGTATCATATAATTTATGAAACACAACTTTATAGTTGCTATGGAACGGACCAAGTCATAATCTCCGACGGTGCACGCCCACACACCCATCACCTAGCATGTGTGTCACCTCAAAATGGTAAAACAATGTGAAATCCGGGGTTTCATACCCTCAGGACTAGATTTAAAATCATTACTTACTTCAAACCGGTCAAATATCTACCACGCGATGCTCTTGCCTCTCAACTCAGCCTCCACATGCTTTGAATCTATTCACAATCAGTATAACACCATCAATATACGCCAATAGGATGAATTCCACAAGAAAAACTATCAAATTATACCAAAATCCTGAAATCGGCTCAAATCCGGCCCCAGGCCCACATCTCGAAATCCGAAAAAAATTACAAAACTAGATAGCCCATTCACTCACGAGTCCAACCATACCAAATTTATCGAAATCCGACCACATTTGGTCCCTCAAATCCCCAAATCAAACTCAACCCTCAAATCTTCAATTAAATTCTTCAACAAGTCCAATTCACCCATACATATCCCTTTTTATCCTTAATAGATTTCATCCTTAGCCTTTAAGCCCTAATCTAGGTTATATGATTCAATAATTAATTATTATTAAGCTATTGAAGCATTAGAATCACCAACCATACTAAAAAAATTCACTATTCATCTTCTTCTCCATTCAAGAACCCTAACTCACAATACCCACTTCAAGGACTAGCATAATTCTTCAACCAATTGGTACTTTCTACTTCACAATACATTCCAAACACTTAATCCATAGATGTATTTAAGTGTAGGGTGGAGAATTTACCTCTTGTAGATCAAACCCTAACTTGAACCCTTTTGAATGATTCTTGAAGATTATAGAAATTCCTATGAATTTCAATCCATGTAGATGCTAATACTACCATTAACTAGTGTTAATCCATTAGAAAAATATCATAAATATTACCTTTTATGTGTATTTGGGTTGAGAATGCTCCACCTTCTCTCTAGAATCCAAAACTTAGCCTAAAAATATTATCTTTTTCTCTCTCCCCGAGCCTCGCCTGTTTTATGGAAAATGAGCTGCGTAGGCTGGCTGCGTAGCCTACACAGATTGGCTACACATCTTAACCCTCCCCTTCACGTCCAAGCTGATTTTGCCTATGCAATGGTGCGTAGGCTACGCAAGACTCGCATAGCTGTTTTGTCACCATTTTGTTAAAAGGTCATAAATTCTTGTAAAAATCTCCAACTGACTAACGGTTTGATGCGTTGGAAGCTAGACACAAAGAGATTTAATTTGATAGATTACACACCATATAACTCTTCATATATTGATAGTTATGCTCATTTGAATTTTGATCTTGTGCAAACTTACTTGAAATTTTATCCCATCATATAATTTTCAACTTGACTTAGCCTTAGGGCTCTTCTTAGACCCTAAACCATTTTTAATGCACCTCATACATATATTATCATGATCAATCTCATTCAAATCACCAGTCTTGTTCATACTCGAATTGATATAATTAGCACCCGCCAATCTTCTTAATGGTCTTAAAACACTTAAAAATTAAAATTTTTTTCCGGGGTGTTACAAGAAGCCCGTATACCTTCCACCTTTTTGGACCGCCAACAACCTCCAAACATATTCTTTCAGCATCTTCGTTCGAAGGTTGGGTTGGCTCACCCGATTCACCAGTTGATTAACTTGAATAAAGTCTTCCACGGTACTTTGGTAGTGACCCTACATTATTTTAAATTAAATTAGTATATAAAAAATCTTATAAAATTAATGTATAACACTTAAGGAAAATTGAAAGCTCACATATGGAGTCTGTGCCTATCCTCGACCCACCTATCTACATCCCCCTCTTTCTTCTTTTTTAATATATGTCTCCCTGAATAGTTCATCTTGGTGCATTGGACGCCCATACTTCTTTTCCTGAAAAAAAAAATAATTTTGTTAATAAATAGAATTGATATACTTAGAAAAGTAAAGACGTAATAATTTAAGGAATAACCAATCTTATTCTTATTGTCCCGATACAGATAACACCCTCAGTGTGCAAGGAGCCTCCCTTCTCAGATAAGTGAGCTTTCTTTTGTAGTTCACTCCTCTTTAAGAAGTCCTAGGTATTCCATTGCCTTAACAAATCATCCCATAAATGCTGCAGACACCAGTCAGACCACTTGTTCTTCTTTCTACCATCCGAGAAATGATCCGCCAATCTCTTGCGGGCTTTATGATAAAAATAGCAGTCACTTCCTCGCTATAGTGGTCATCCCATACACACTTACTATGCATATATAAAGTTAAATATTAGATGAAAACATCATAAATATAAATTATTAAGCTGCTTAAAGGAACATTTATACCTTAAACTCTGTAACGACCCGACCGGTCGTTTTGCATTATCGGACCTCGTTCCCCTAAATGAAACTTCCCATAGTGGCTTATTATGATTTATGACTTGCGGGGGTGGGTGGTCCGGGTTTCAGAAGTGTTTAGAGCAATATTGGAACACTTGGTTCCTTCAGGTTGGCCTATAAGGCCAAGTTTGACTTCGGTCAATATTTTTAGTAAACGACCTCGGAATCGAGTTTTGACGGTTCCGGTAGCTTCGTATGATGATTTTGGACTTAGACGTATGTTCGGAATGAGTTTCAGATGACCCGGGAGCATTTCGGCGCCTAACATTGAAATAAGAGTTCCTTAAGTTCCTATTGTGGGTTGGGACGTGTTTTTGTGTTATCGAGGTCCGAACGGAATTCTGAGATCGAGAATAGTTCCGTTATGTCATTTATGACTTGCTTGCAAAATTTGGTGTCATTCCGAGTAGTACAAGTCGGTTCGGCGCATTGTTAGTGAAGTCAAGAAAACTTAAAGTTCCTAAGTTTGGTTCTAGGGGTATTGAGGTGTGATTTTGAGTTTTAGCGTTGTTTTGAGTGTTCCTGCGGCTCCGCTCCTGCGGATCTTTGTCCGCACCTGCGAGAATTGGGCTGCCCGCTGGGGGTCACACCTGCGTGGTTGGAACCGCAGGAGCGGTCCCTCACCTGCGACTGGGCAACCGCACCTGCGGTCACACCAGAACAAGTGCACCAGCAGCTATTTCAACTGGTTTTTGGCCTCGTGTGGTGTCCGGAAGGCTTGGGCCCACCCGAGCCCCTGTCCAAATATACCAAAAAGTCCCAAATCATAATACGGACTCGCTCGAGCCTTTAGAACACTCAAAACAATGCTAAAACTCAAAATCACACCTCAAAACCCCTAGAACCAAACTTAGGAACTTTAGGTTTTCTTGACTTCACTAACAATGCGCCGAACCGACCTATACTACTCGGAATGACACCAAATTTTGCAGGAAAGTTATAAATGACATAACAGAACTATTCCCGGTATCGGAATTCCATTCGGAACTCGATAAAGCAAAAACACGTCCCAACCCACAATAGGAACTTAAGGAACTCTTATTTCAATGTTTGGCGCCGAAATGCTCCTGGGTCATCCGAAACCCATTCCGAACATACGCCCAAGTCTGAAATCATCATACGAAGCTACCGGACCGTTGAAACTCGATTCTAATGTCGTTTACTAAAAATGTTGACCAAAGTCAAACTTGGCCTTAAAGGCCAACCTGAAGGAACCAAGTGTTCCAATATTGCTCTAAACACTTCTTAAACCCGGACCACCCACCCCCGCAAGTCATAAATCATAATAAGCCTCTATGGAAAGTTTCATTTAGGGGAACGGGGTCCGATAACGCAAAATGACCGGTCGGGTCGTTACATTCTCCACCTCTTAAACAAATGTTCGTCCTCGTACGGGTCTTGAATCATACCTGAAGTGCTGAATAAGTGCGGATATCTGCTCCGCATGCCTTCCTCGGACTCCCAGGTTGCCTCCTCAATTGGTTGGCCCTTCCACTGGACCTTTACGGCAGAAACTCTCTTGGACCTCAACTGGCGATCCTGTCTATCAATAATAGCAATTTGCTCCTCCTCGTAACCCAACCTCACATCAACCTGAATAGTGCTGAAATCAACCACGTGAGAGAAGTCGGCGTGGTACCTCCGGAGCATGGATACATGAAACACTCGATGAACTCCTGATAAACTGGGAGGTAAGGCCAGCTCGTAAGCAACCTCCCCAACTCGCCTCAACACCTCGAAGGGACCTATAAACCTCGGGCTTAGCTTGCCCTCTTCCCAAACCTCATAATACCCTTCATCGGTGAGACTTTCAACATGACCTTATCTCCCTCCATAAATGATACATCACGTGCCCTCTAATATGTGTAACTCTTATATCTGGAGTGTGCTGTGCGGAGCCTCTCCTGGATTAACTTCATTTTCTCCAAAGCATCCCTCACTAGGTCGGTGCCATATAACATAGCCTCGCCAGGCTCAAACCACCCGATAGGAGAACGACATCACCGAAAATACAAAGCCTCAAATAGTGCCATCTCAATGCTGGACTGAAAACTATTATTTTAAGCAAACTCGGCCAAAGGCAAGAACTGGTCCCACTGACCTCCGAAGTCAATCACACATGCCCTAAGCATATCCTCCAATATCTGAACTGTATGCTCCGACTGACCATTAGTCTGAGGGAGAAATGTTGTGCTGAGATCTATCTGGGTACCCATCTCACTATGCCATGCTATCCAGAAGTGCGAGGTGAACTGAGGACCTCGATCTGATATAATGGACACCGGCACACCGTGCAACCGCACTATCTCCCGAATGTAGATCTGTGCCAACCTCTCAGAAGTATATGTAGTAGCCACTGGAATGAAATGCACCGATTTGGTCAATCTATCCACAATGACCCAAACCGCGTCAACCTTCCGCAAAGTCCAAGGCAACCCAACCGCGATGTCCATAGCGATGCGTTCCCACTTCCATTCTGGAATGGGCATCTACTAAAGTAGGCCTCTTGGCCTCTGGTGCTCATACTTAACCTGCTGGAAATTAATAAACCTAGACACTTACTCCATAATTTCCTTCTTCATCCGCCTCCACCAGTAATGCTACTTCAAATCATGATACATTTTCGTAGCACCAGGATGGACAGAATGCCGAGAACTGTGTGCCTCTTCTAGAATCCTCCCTCTAAGGCCATCGACATTAGGAATACATAAACGACCCTGAAGTCTTAAAACACCATCCTTGCCAATAGTAACCTCATTGGCACCACCGTGTACCACTGTCTCCCGAAGCTCTGCCAAGCACGGACCATCAAACTGCCGAGCCTTAATTTCACCCAATAACGAAAATTTCACAACCACATGTGTTAGAACTCGATGAGGCTCCGAAATGTCTAAACTCACCAGGCGATTAGCCTAGGACTGAATGTCTAAGGCTAGAGGTCTCTCCCCTGCTGCAATGTAAGCCAAACTACCCATACTCTCTACCTTCCTGCTCAAGGCATCTGCTACCACATTTGCCTTGCCCGGATGATAAAGAATGGTGATATCATAATCCTTCGACAACCTAAGCCATATGCCCTGCCTCAAATTAATATCCCTCTTCTTGAACAAGTATTGCAAGCTACGGTGGTCTGTATAAAACTCACAGGACACCCCATACAAGTAGTGCCTCAAAATCTTAAGAGCATGAACAATTGCCGCCAACTCTAAATTGTGCACAGGGTAATTCTTTTCATGAACCTTCAGTTGGCGTGAAGCATAAGAAATAACTCTCCCTTCCTGCATCAATACACATCCCAACCCAATGCGTGAAGCGTCGCAATACACTGTATACATCCCAGAACCGGAAGGCAATACCAGAACTGGTGCTGAGGTCAATACTGTCTTGAGCTTCTGAAAGCTCGCCTCACACTCGTCGGACGATCTGAACAGGGCATTATTCTGAGTCAATCTAGTCAATGGGGCTGCAATAGAAGAGAACCCCTCCACAAATCGGCGATAATAGCCTGCTAGGCCCAAAAAGCTCCTGATCTCTGTAGCTGAACTAGGACATGGTCAACTCTGAACTGCCTCGGTCTTCTGAGGATCAACCTTGATACCTTCTCCGGATACCACATGCCCCAAGAATGCTACGGAATACAACCAGAACTCACACTTAGAGAACTTAGCATATAGCTTCTATTCCCGCAAGGTTTGGAGCACAACTCTCAAATGATGCTCGTGCTCCCCCAGGCTACATGAGTAAATCAAAATGTCATCAATGAAGACAATGACAAATGAAATCAATATACGGCCTGAACACCCTATTCATCAAGTCCATGAATGCTTCTGGGGCATTAGTCAAGCCAAAGGACATCACCAGGAACTCATAGTGGCCATACCTCGTACGTAAAGCAGTCTTCGGAACATCTGAGGCTCGAATCTTCAACTGATGATTTCCCGATCACAAATCAATCTTAGAAAACACCATAGCACCCTGCAACCGGTCAAACAAATCATCGATGTGCGGAAAAGGATACTTGTTCTTAATGGTGACCTTGTTCAACTGGAGGTAATCAACACACATCCTAATGCCGTGATAGATTGCCATGCCAAGACAGTTACTTTAGACATGCCAAAGTCGCCTAGGATGGAGTGGAGAGGTTCCTCAGTTAGTGCAGCCAACTGGGTTATTTCATTCCTAAAGGCTCGACATATGGTCGAGAAGGGTTGTCTGGCTTACCTCGCTTATGTGCGGGACACCACCGCCGAGTCTCCGGCGATTGATTCAGTGACAGTTGTTCGAGAGTTTGATGATGTATTTCCTTCAGACCTTCTAGGCATGCCTTCGGATCGTGATATTGATTTCTGCATTAATTTAGCTCCAGGCACCCAGTCAGAGCCGCAGGTGTGGTCTCCTGTCCGCAGGTGTGGGCCCAGGCTTCCTTGTCCGTTTTCGCAGGTGCGAGCCTTTGCTCGCAGATGACAGACCGCAGGTGCGGTACCACTATTAGGCAGTGTGTTTCTTTAAAATACGGGATTCTTCATTGTTTCTTCATTCCTTCCTCCATTAAAACAATTTGAGAGCTTGGGAAAAGGGCTCCACGACCCAACCATTGTGAGGTAAGTAAATTCTACTACAAAGTTAGTTTAATTCATGAATTCTTAGTTAAGTTAACCTTCTTAATTAGTAGAAATCAAGAATTGGGTAGTAACCTAGGGCTTTCGGGAATTTAGAAAATTACCCGTGCATTAGCTATGAAATCAAGGAAAAATCATGTATTAACGATCCTTAGATTATGGGTGAGTGGTTCCTTCGTGAATTTTCGGAATCTGAGCGTGCGGGCCCAGGGTGAATTTTGGGATTTCTTCATTAATGATGAATTTACTAAATAAGTAGGAGAATTTCCATACTTTGAGCATAAATTGATGTATTTGTATAACATTTGGCTAGTCGAGTCCTCGGGTGTAGACTTCGGAGTTTCGGGCGCGTTCTTGGTCCGGGGTGTAGATTCGACACGAGGTGAGTCTCCTTTCTAACCTTGTAAGAGGGAACTGTCCCCCTAGGTGCTTTAAATGACTATGTGCTAATGTTTGTGGGTCTACGTATGCGCAAAGTGATGAGAGTCGATACATAGCGACTATCATTGTTATGTCCGGGTAGTTAGGCCTACACCATGCCTTATGTTTTCCTTGAAATGAACTATATGCTTAGTGAATTAATGTTACATGCGGCTTGTTTCCCTGAAATCATGGAATTTATGTAATTTTAAGGAATTGTTCACGAAAAGTAATTTATAAACAATAAATGTGTGGATTGTGTGTGCATGTGACCGCTTCACAATTTACATTCCGCGAGCGGAGTGTTATTTGTACCACTCTCACGGGAGCGGTCCGTATGCCACAGCGAGATTGAAAGATATATTACGGTTCGGGCCGTTCGACCCTCGACAGTGCACATATATGATCATTATGATGGCTTAGGCCGGTTGTCCTTATCCTGTATGCGCATGCTAAATTGTTAATGATTCTTTTTATGTATTTTGAGTGGTCAGATATATTTTGAAAGGAAAGAAAAGAATAATGAAGTAGAAATTGTACATTTACTTCTAGTATTTATTTGAACTACTGTTATTTTTAAATGTTTACTACTTTTATCCTCCTCATATGTCTGTTACTGATATTATATCATGCTTAATCATTTTGTTGGACCTTAGTCAGTGTCAAGTCGACCTCTCGTCACTACTTTTCCGAGGTTAGGCGGGATACTCACTGGGTACATATTTGCTTATGTACTCATGCTATGGTTCTGTATTTAATTGTACATGTTCTGAGGCTGGTGCATCTGGTTATCAGATCGGAGCTCGATTTTGATCATAGTTGGACCTGACTTTATGGCGAGCTTCTTCTCCTGACGATTCTCGGCATCACCATGGAGTTTTCATTCGCTTATTTCCCGTCTATTTCTTTCAGACAGTGGTACTGTATATTATATATTTTGTATATGGTGTTAGTATGCTCGTAGGACTTGTGACACTAGTTCCTGGCACACACGTATTGGTTATTACAGTTTGCGGGTTTGTATATATATATTGGCTCACACCTCTTTATGACTGCTTTTGGTTAAAAATGGCTTAGTATCTTTTTCAATTAATGTTTTTAACTTTAAAACTTGGCATGTGTTGGGATGTTTAATCAAACATGCGTAAAATCTTTAGTAACCTATGTGTGGGCTTGCCTAACCCCGGTGTTGGGCTCCATCACGACCTGAGTTAGTATTTTTGGTCGTGACAAACTCGTTGAAGATTTTCTCCTTCAGCGAGCTTGGGAAATCACTCCATGTTGCATAGGGGCCATCATAAAATATTTGATTCGCATTTGGGATTATCTTCGTAGCCTTCTTACCCAGATTTAACCTACAATTTACCAATAAAAACACATGAAAATATTAGGTAAAACATTATAAAAAAATAAACGCAAAAATAAAAAATAACTCTTACCCGTTCCCCTAAGGGACTACGATGATCCTGCCATAGAGATCATAATGCAATACCTCTAGATCATCATCCCCAACATGTGTATTAGAGGCATGTGTAGAAAATATAGATGGGGCTCAGAGCTACGGTCTCGCAGGAGAAGTCCTGAAATGGATGGAGTAGATAATGAAATATGGTTGCGATCCCTGTGGTTGTGACATAGCTGGATGTGATCCATGTGTTTGTCATATATATGATTGTGACCCATGTGTCTGTGATATGTAGGGATACGATCCACATGGCTGTGATGCAGATGGCTACGATCCAGGTGGATGTAAGGCAGCTGGACTGTATGACAGATGTGTAGTCCTATTGCCCCGTGATGGAAGACACGGTGTCTGGATGAAAGTATAGGCCTGGTAATGTTGTGGCAGCTCAGTATAGTCGTGTGGTGGATGGTAAGACATAGGCATCTGTGAAGAGCGTGGAAATGAGGGAGTAGTATTATCCCGATATTCTACCCTCTTATTTCCCTTCCTAGCCTTTTCTCGACCCCAAGAGCTAGTAGGGTCATTTTTACCTTGACCCTTGCTTGCCATCAACATAATATAGTGCATATTTAGAATGACAAAATAAGAAACTAGTTATAACACAAGAGTCATTTAAAAAACCAACTTGTTTATCCTCGTCGACGTATTGTTCCTCGTTCGAGAATTCTTCGTCCTCACTTGTTTCAATTTCATCAATTGATTCTTCGTCCTCGTTTTCTGTAATTGTTACTTCATTTATACAAATCCTTCCAATATGCATTCAAATTATTTTATAAATGATCGTCCACTATTTGGTGAACATTGGAGATATCATTTTGATATGAAATATCTAACACATTCTCGACTTCCACCCTACCTATAGACTTTGTTTTGATTACAACCACCAATCGGACTTACCCGCCCGAATGGATAAGGAGCATAATAAACTTGCCTAACGTTATGTGCAGTTATGCAAGGATCATAGAAATCATACTCCCTCGTATGATTAACCTCAATTATGTTGTATTGGTGGTGTAATTTTTTTACCTCTTGTTGGATTTGGTTCAAACCACTTGCATCTAAGGAGTATCAATTTTTTATATGGCCAACCTGTATATTCTAGTTGTAATATATTTCCCTGACTACACCATAATAATCAATATCTCCAACTTGGTTGCCATCACCACCTTGAACCCACACCCTGCTGTTGTTGCTATTTTTATTCTTAAAGCAATCCTCCGTATGAAACTTATAACCATTCACTACGTACTTAGTCATTGTTGTGACCTGAAGCTCAGGTCCCCAAGATATATCTTTAAAAAATTGATTTACACCATTATTTAGATTATTTACCTACATATAGTGTTAATATATATATATATATAGCGGGAACTTTAAAAGTGTAGTATCAGGATAAACTTACAAACTGTTTGAACCACATATCAAAACTCGTATATACAACATCATGGCCAAATTGACCCACAAAGTAACGGTGACACATCGAAATTTTTTAGTAGTTGCATCAATATATAATCACTCAAATAACATTTTGATTACTGATAAGTCAATACTTACTTAAGAAATGGTTGAACTTTAGGACAATTTAGAAACACATGCATTGTAGCTGACTTGTATTTCATATCACTCAAACTTCTCTTTCTAACATCCTTATAACATCGGCTTGGTTAATTGAAAATGGACATTGGTGGATGTAATGGATTATTCACACATTCGACAGTGTGCCTATTGAGCAAATTCCTAGAACATGGCACGTAAATCTCAAAATAGTAACAACAGAAATGTGCAGTTTCCTTTGAAAGATAGGTTTCGCACATAGATCCTTCAATCATATTCCTCTGCTTAAAAAATTATTTGCATTTGCCAATTGTCCTACATTATGTTATGTTAGCCAAGAACATTCAAATAAAATAGAATATTACATCAAACTTATAGTATTACCTTTCAAAGGAATACATCCATCTGCATTGAACATGCCCTCCAAGTCGTGTCGCATGTACAAGGTGGATTAGAAGGTGTTCCATCACATTAAACAAACCACATAAAAATACGTTTTCCATCTTACTAGAAGTTACATGAATATATTGATCCATCCGAAGTAGGTTTTCTTCCCTCAATGTGGTAGAATACAAGCCTTAAAAAAATAAACTAATCTTTGTGATGGGTTTCTAGATTCTTTCAGGCAAACTGCAAAATGCAATACATACTAAAGTCTCCATGAAAACATGACAGTCATGACTATTCTAATGGCTTAACTTCCCTACCTCCATATCTACTTTTTTTTCAATAACCCAATCACAAATTTATCGTCTCCCCTCCAAAGTGAATGTTTAACTTGATTTAGGCTTGAACACCTTACCATTGTTCGCTATCTGCAAGTATAATTCAGGTCGCCTGCAATATTCTTGTAAGTCTATTCTAGCCTTCGCGTTATCTTTTGTCTTACCTTTAACATCCATCACTGTGTTGAACAAATTGTCAAAATAATTCTTCTCAATATGCATGACATCAAGGTTGTGTCGAAGAATATTATCCTTCCAATAAGAAAACTCCCAAAATATACTATGTTTCATCCAATTATGAGTAACACCATATCCGGGGAATCTAGAATGTAGAGCATCAGTAAATTTTAGTGAATTTCTGGACCCTCTCCCCCGAAAGTATCAGAGGTGGCGAATCATATTCCACTTTATTCTTTTTATTGCTTTTTTCATCCTTCCATGATCATCAGGCAAGAACTAATGGTGAAAATCAAACCATGATTGCTTTCGGCCATGTTTCAAAGTGAACGCTTTACCATTTTTCATGTAGTAAGGACAAGCTAGCTCCTCAGCAGTCATCCATCCAAACAACATTCCATACGCATGAAAATCGTTAATAGTCCACATTAAATTAGCACGCAAGCTGAAATTCTACTTTGTTGATATGCCATATGTTTCAACACCATCATACCACACCTATTTTAGCTCATCAATCAAACTTTTTGGATTACGTGGGCCGGGGATAATACAATTCAAAACTATATTTGGACTAGTCATACACAACTCAGGTGGTAGATTATAAGGTGTAAGAAAGATAGGCCAACATGAATATGGTGTCATAGATATATAAAAAGGAGTGAAGCACTGCCCACAAACCTAATTGAATGTTCCTTGGTTCACTAGCATAATATGGATATGCCCTATCAAAGTGCTTACACGTTTCTCCATATAAAGGATGGCACATAATACCAGGTGGTCTTCTATTTTCAAAGTGCCATCTCATATGAGGAGCAGAACTCGTCGACGCATATAACCTCTTTAACCTAGATATAAGAGGCAGATAATGCATCGCCTTTACAGCAACCATATTCCCGTTGGAAAGTCTCTTGAAACGAGGCTTTTCATAGAATTTACAACTTTCTAAATTTGCGTCATCTTTATAATTAAACATGCAACCATCTTTAGAACAATAAATTCGCATTGACGAAAGTCCTAACTTAGAAACCAATCTCTTTGACTTATAGAAATCACCAGGTAAGTTGATATTTGGGTCAACTAGTTCACTCATAAGGTCAATGAAAGAGTCCATGGCCGCTTGAGAAATATTTCAAGTAGATTTGATACTTAGTAATCTAACGACAATAGACAGCTCGGAGTACGGACTTCCTTCACATAGTGGATGACTAGCTTCCTCTTACTGCTCATAAAAAAGTTTTGCATCATCATTAGGAGTTTGTTCAAAATTTTCATTGGGCTCAACCCCAGAATGCATCCCAAAAGGATCTGCAACCATATCATGAATTCTAGAATCTTTATTCTTATTCTCCACCGACCTACTACTTTCACCAACAACCATGTTATGAAATATTCTACGGCTACCATCGATCTCGCCATGATTAGTCCACACAAAGTAATTATCTATAAATCTCTTAATATAATGATGCATCTTAACTTCCTCCCATTTTTTAAAATTCACACAATCTCACTTGACCTAAGGACGCCTAATTACTCCTTCAATTTGGTATGATGAAAGTGACATTGCATGTCTAATAAAGTCATCAACCCCTTCTATGAATCCTCCCTCAATCCCCGCCGATTAGGATAATTTCTATTGTACATCCAAGTACGGTGTTTCATCTATACAAAAAAAATTGAGATATTCCCATAAGTATTAGAAGTACTTAATTTATTCCACAGTTATAAATTAATTAAATCACTTTTAGTTAATTAAGATAATTAATTTTTACTAATTACACCAAAAATTAAAATATAGTAGATATAATTAATTATGATTCATTCAATTTAAACATAAACTATAAGTTCAATTCATACCCAAAAAGTTCAACACTTTATCCCTAAATGTTCAGTTCATATCCAAAAGTTCAACAATTACCCTAAAAGTTTAATTCATATCCTAAAAGTTCAACCCATACCCTAAACAATTCAATAAACCTCACAAAACATAAGCTCTATACAAAAAAAGTCAACACTTACCCCTAAAAGTTCAGTTCATATCATAAAAGTTCAACCCATACCCTAAACCAATTCAATTCATACCGTAAAAGTTCAATTCATTCCATAAAATTTCATTTCACAAAAACAAATCCTAAAAACTCAATTTGATTCAAAGTTACACATTCAATTCCTACTAAAATATTCAAGTCAATACATACTCAAACATTCAATTTACACATAGGTAATCAATTCAATTTTAAATTCAACTTTAACATGGTCTAACCCCTAGATTTCAATAAAATGTAAAGTTAAACATTCAATTTAAACACTAATTAAGAAAATATTAAATTTATACCCAAAAAAATTTAAGTTCTAATTCAAACCTGAAATTTTTAGGAGGTGGAGGATGAGGGGCAGCAGTGGAGGCGCAATAGCAATAGCAGCTGCAGCGGGGGATCCGACGTGGACTTGGGGTGGCATGGAGGAGTTGGGAATGGGATATGTGTGAGGGAGAAATAGAATGAGTAGAGGAAGGGGGCAGTGTGTGTGAGGGAGAAAAACTTAGAAAAGTTTAGAAGAGAAGAAGAAATGAGGGGGAAACCCATTTCTAGATCTGGAAATTAAAGGTATCAACCGAGTTAGGTCGGTAAAATCGATCGGTACACTTAAGTGACTGTGACTGTGTTTGACCACAGTTAACCGACCGACTTCGGTTGGTTATCTTAAAAAAACCTTAATAAATTTTTTTATGTTATTATTTCTAAAAAATTATAAATTTAAAAAATAAGTACAAACTATAACCATATATTTTATTCACATATGTATTTACTAATAAATAATTATAAACTATAAGCATAATATTTATAAATAATTATATTAACTAATCTTTTAATAAACTATAAGCATATATTTTATTCACACATATATGTAATTAATCAATCATAATAAACAAATAAACGTATATATATATGACGTTTATTTTATTCGAAATCCATGTTTCATCTTATATATTTATTTGTTTTATAACTAATTACAAATCGCATAGATTAATAAATATCGGTCAAGACGCTTTACCTTTTGTATTCATCTATCTAAGTTAATGTTCTACATTATAATTAAGTATATGTGTCATTTCACACACACACGTGCGCGCGCGCGCGCACACACACACTATATTGTAATTGATGTTCAATTACATACATTACTATGCACGAAAACTTGATCAATTGGTAAACCAATATTATTCTATTTTAAATATATTTAGTTGATTGTTATATTAACTCGTTTACTTAATCCTAATAGCTTCTTTCGTTTATTTGATTTGTGATACGTATATACATGTCAAAGAAGTTTAGTATTGTTCTGTATTTCATTCGTTCATAACTAATAATGCTTGACATAAATTAATCAATATAGATCAAGACATTTTATTTTAATATTCATCGATGAATCTAAGTACGTTAATTTTAGTTTCTAAGTTATAAGCCGATGAATCAATTTGCAAATAGATATATTTGATGATGATCAATTATATATACTGATTAAATTGTTTCTTCTTCAGAAGTCTATCCCCAAAAAGCCGACCCTGTAGCCCTAGCGCTTCGCGTTTTCATATGCAGCTATATATAACTATATATATCTTGATATAGTATATGTTGGTGCATTCATTATTTGTGTTACAAAATAAAGTGTTAATGAATTATATTTATATTATTTATATAGTAAATTGTAATGTGATTTAAAAGTTTGACCATGTTTGACCTATGAACCGACCGAAATTGGTCGGTTATTTTCCAGAAATTACAGTTACCGACCAAAGTTGGTCGGTAAAATGTTCTCCTGCAATAACCGACCGGCTTTGGTCGGTAACTTCAACTATAAATTTATAAAATATTTTACATAATAATATAATTATTAAAATTTAAAAATGTGGGTCCACCTAACCAACCGATGTTGGTCAGTAATAAAAAAAAGGGCTTTGACTAAGCAAGTATGATCATTGCGGACAAATACTTAACCAATTTACCGACCAATTTCGGTTGGCATGTCATTTAAAAAATGAAATGTTTTTTTGATAGTTTTTGTCCGTGTTGGACGGTCTTTTAGTCACTTTTTTGGACCAACCAACGTTGATCGGTAGGCGTTGATCCAACTTTACCGAATATTTAGTGGTGCTAACAACATTGTTAAGCGCGCATTGTGATTTGTGTGTCAATTTGAATTGGGAACAAGAAAAAGTGGCGGTATGGCACAAATAAGCGCAATAATGCGAACAAGAGGGATTTTTATATTTGCCTCTTGTGGTTTTGGGGGTGGAATGAGACATTTAGTCTGGAGTGGTTTTGGGGGTGGAAGGAGACACTTCGTCTCTTATTTAGAAGTTTAAGTTGGAAAAGTCAATCGGATGTTGACTTTTGAGTAAACGATCTTGGATTGGGGTTTTTATGGTTCAGACAGCTCCGTTAGGTGTTTTTAGACTTAGGAGGGTGTTCGGAATGTAATTTGGAGGTCCATGTTAGAATTAGGCTTGAATTGGCGAAATTGGAAATTTGGTGATTTCTGGTCGACAGCGAAAAATTAGATATCGAGGTCAGAATGGAATTTCGAAAGTTGGAGTAGGTTCATAAAGTCATTTGTGGTGTGTGTGAAAAATTTGGGGTCATTCGGGCATGATATGATTGGTTTCGGCGTCATTTGCGGAATTGGGAAATTTATAGTTCTTAGGCTTGAAATCCGAGCGTAATTTGGTGTTTTGGTGTTGTTTTGGGTGATTTGTGTCGCGCCCCCTTTTTCCTCTCCTTTCGGAGTAGTTAGGGTTTTTAACATTATTGGGACAACTCATTTCCTTTTAAGAAAAGGGGTGTGAAGGACTTGAAGAGTCGCCACCTAACGAATTAAGGTGCGTTAGGACACCTATTAAGGGTTACAATAACACTAATTGAATAATCAGAGATTGGGTAAGGGCTTGAAATTACTCCGAGGTGAAGGTGTTAGGCACCCTCAAAGTCCACAATTATGGTTCCCGGCCAAACGAACTTTGTGAATTTAAGCAAGTAGAAAATAGGCAGTCAAAGTATACACATGGCGACAAGTAATGGTTTGAAAAGATTCGCAGTCTAAGCACACATATGTGATAAAGTTTTGAAAGATTTATGGTCTAAGCACACATATGTAGGGGATTGGGGAGCCCTAAATTGTTTATCCTATAGGATCACATCAATGCAATGTCTGGTAATCACTCCTCAGTAAGGGGCTACACGTAGCATTAGCGCACCGATCATCATATCCATATCTACCCTTTACCCCACCCTTTAATGGTTATTAAGCGAGTTTATTTAGTGAACTCTATGCGTGCTGTTACCCATCCCTTCCTTATGGTCCTGGAGGAATTTAGGACCTCTAGATAGGTAGTTCTAGACAGACCCCTAAGGTTTTGAAAGGATAAAATTCTAAGCGACATGCAAGAACAAATATGACTAATCAGATTAATGCAGGAAAATAGTTATGAGGCCCAGATTTACCTCCACAAGTAATGCACATAATCAGTACGTCTCAAACACAAACAAGAGGCAGTTTTATTAGACATGATCCTAAGCAGGATTCTAAGTGAGCACTCATGCATAGAAATATGCAGCTTTATTATTTTTTTTTTATAAACTCAGAAGCAGGGGCCTAATCAGTTTGCCTACTGACTTTTTTCCTTGTTAACCTTTAGACAATTCAGAACTTGTTTTACCTAAAAGCATGTTGTTCTAGGTGTTACGAAAATGCAGGAATTGTTACCTGTTTTATCCAAAACATGATAATCATATGTGAGACTGTGTTATACCATTTCATGAATCAGTAGTTTATACTAGGCGTGGTTAAGAAAATGCAACAAAGTCCTAGAGCATGGTGTCTAATATGCACATATAACATGCAGAATGATTAAGACATAATTTCAGAATGAACAGAATTACTAAAACATGATTTCTAAATGCACAAGAGTAACAATTTTATATTAACTTTGTTATCCTAGGAGCAGGATTTCTAAGTGGTAGGCATAAGCATAAATTAAGAACATGATGTGCATTGAAGCAGTAAACATAAAAATCCTGAAGGACATGATATCTAATGCATGTTTGGCATGGTCTGAATGAATATGTTGGTCCTAAGCATGGATTCTAATGTAGATATAGGGAATGTAAAAGCCTAAGGCATGATTTCTACCCAATGATATAATATATAACTAGCCTTCCCATTTCACTAGCCAACTCCAATATCTGTTTACAAATAATTATTATTTTCAAACTAGCTGAATAAATTACATAAATATATAAAAGAAAAGAAGAAGTTAAACTATAGGGAGCCTGAAGTAGGCCCAAATGTACCAAATTGTCCATAGACCTCATATGCCAAAGTCATAGCCTTTCTCATGTCCGGGTGTGTCAGAGTTCCCTAAGGACCTCAAGGATCTTGGGAAGTGCTCACACCTAGATTTCATAAGTAGAATTGAGTAAGTGCAGTGTGGAAGTGCCAGCTCTAGTGCATCAAAGTTCGGAGGGATCACACAGGAATCCCAAAGCAGTCACACTGTAACGACCCGACCGGTCGTTTTGCGTTATCGGACCAAGTTCCCCTAAATGAAACTTCCCATAGTGTTTTATTATGATTTATGACTTGTGGGGACTGGTGGTCCGGGATTCGGATGTGTTTAGAGTGCTATAGGAACATTTGGTTCCTTAAGGTTGGCCTTTAAGTCCAAGTTTGACTTCGGTCAACATTTTGGGTAAACGACCTCGGAATCGAGTTTTGTTGGTTCTGGTAGCTTTGTATGATGATTTCGGAACTAGGCGTATGTTCGGAATGGGTTTCTGATGACCGGGAGCGTTTCAGCGCCCAATATTAAAATAAGAAGTTCCTATTGTGGTTTGGGACGTGTTTTTGTGTTACCGAGGTCCGAACGGAATTTCAAGACCGGGAATAGTTCCTTTATGTCATTTATGACTTGCCTGCAAAATTTGGTGTCATTCCGAGTAGTATAGGTCGGTTCGGCGCATTGTTAGTGAAGTCAAGAAAACTTAAAGTTCCTAAGTTTGGTTCTTGGGGTTTTGAGGTGTGATTTTTACTTTTAGCGTTGTTTTGGGTGTTCCGAAGGGTCGAGAGAGTCCGTATTATGATTTGGGACTTGTTGGTATATTTGGACGGGGGGTCGGGTGGGCCCAGGTTCCTCCCGGACACCACACGAGGCCAAAAACCAGCTGAAATAGCTGTTGGTGCACCTGTTTTGGTATGACCGCAGGTGCGGTTGACCAGTCGCAGATGCGACCCCCAGTGGTATGGCCAATTCTCGCAGGTGCGGACAATGTTCCGCAGGAGCGGAGCCGTAGGTGTGGTCTCCACTCCGCAGGTGCGGGCCAAGGCTCCCCAGTCCATTTCCGCAGGTGCGAGCCTTTGCTCGCAGGTGCGAGACCGCAGGTGCTGTCCTCGAGCCGCAGGTGCGGAAACACTGTTCATACAGTGTGTTTTTATACACGGGTTTTAATTCATTTTTCTCATCTTCTTCTTCTTCCTTGGGGCGATTTCCACCATTTTAGAGAGGCAAACGACTTGGTTATTGAAGGTAAGTAAATTCTACTCTAATATTGGCTTCATGCATGAATTCCTAGTTAAGTTTAGTCACATAATTATTGAAAAATCAAGAATTGGGTAGTAACCTAGGGCTTTCGATAATTTGAGAATTTACAATGATCCTTAGGCTTTGGGTGAGTGTTTCCTTCGAGAATTATTGGAATCCGAGCATGCTAGCTCGGGGTCGGATTTGAGATTTTCTTCAAGAATGGTGAAGTTGGCTAAGTAATAGGATTATTCCACGCTTTGAATATAAATTAATGTATTTGTATAACTTTTGATTGGTTTCGAGTCCTCGGGTGTAGAGTTCGGAGTTTCGGGCGCGTTCTAGGTCCGGAGAGTAAATTCGACTCAAGGTGAGTCTCCTTTCTAACCTTGTTAGGGGGAATCTTCTCCATAGGTGATTAAATGCTATATGTGATAATTTGTGGGGGCTACGTACGTACAAAGTGACGAGAGTCCGTATGTAGCGACTATTACTATTATGTCCGGGTAGTTAGGCCCACATCATGCCTTGTGTTTTACTTGATATGAACTATATGCTTAATGAATTAACGTTACATGTTGCTTATTTCCCCGAAGTTAAGGAATTTGAGAAAAACTTGTAAGAATTGTTCACTGAAAAGTATTCTCGTTTAAAAGGAATAATGTGTGTGTGCATGTGACCGCTTCGCAATTTATATTCCACGAGCGGAGTGTGATTTCCCCCACTCTTATGGGAACGGGTCGTACGCCATGGCGGATTGAGAGATGCACCTTTGGTACGGGCCGTTCGATCCTCGGCAGTGCATAGAGAGGTTTGAGAGATGCACTTTTGGTACGGGCCGTTCGATCCTCGGCAATGCATAGATGTGAGTACTTTGTGGAGAGGTGCACTTTTGGTACGGTCGTTCGTTTCTCGGCAGTGCATGGACATGACTATCTTATTACTCCGGCCAGTTTTCCTTACCCTGTATGCGTATGATTTATTTGTTACTTAATCCATGGATATTGATCTGACAGATATTTTGGGAAAAGTGAAGTTGTAATTGTTTATTTATTCCCAGTATTCTTCCTGGATTGCAGTACCTTACATATATACTTGTTGCTTCACTGTCTTTACATGCCTACCGTTTCCATTATATTTTGTTAAATTATAGTATTGGACCTTAGTGAGTGTCATGTCGACCTTTCGTCACTACCTATTTTAGGTTAGGCGGGATATTCACTAGGTGCATATATATTTATGTACACATGCTGCACTTCTGTACTTAATTGTATGGGTTCTGAGGCTGGTGCTTCTTGTTATCCGACCAGAGCTTAACGTATATTCTGAACCTGAGTTCACGGTAAGTTGCCTCCCTTGGCGATTCTCAGTAGTACTATGGAGTTATCTTTTGTTTATTTTTGTCTACTTCTTTCAGACAGTAGTGCAATTGTATCATCTTTTGTATATTCTACTAGTTCGCTTGTTGACTTGTGACACTAGTTCCTGGCACACACATAGTAGACTCTTTATTTTGGGACTGTATATATTGGTTTATGATCATTGTGGCTGTATTTACTTAAGTTGGTTAATGTTTCCGCTTTTATTTAAATGATCTAAGCTTAAAAAGTTTGGGAATATTTGTGGTTGGTATGTCAAATAAGGATAATCTCGTTAGTAAACAACAGTTGGCTTGCCTGACTCCGGTGTTGGGCGCCATCATGACTTGTGTTGGATTTTTGGTCGTGAAAACATGGTATCACAACACTAGGTTCACGTAAGTCTCATGAGTCATGGGCACACCCAGTAGAGTCTTGCGAATCGGTACGGAGACGTCCGTACTTATCTTCAGGAGGTTATAGGGTGTTAGGAAACCTCTCTTTGTTCTTATTCTATCGTGCAGTCGATGATTTACTAAAGTCATTCTTCTATTCTCTCATAGATGGTGAGGACGCGTGCATCTGATGTTCTAGACCCGGGAAGGGACGCTACCCCCGCTGTCCGAGGCCGCGGTAGAGGCCGGGGAAGGGCACCGGCCCGTGGTAGGGGACGAAGGCATCCAGAGCTATTCTGATCCCGCCACCAGAGGAACCTATTATAGAGGAGAAGGATGAGGTGCCTCCAGCAGATCCTGCACCAGTAGACTTTATGACGGCGCTAGGCTTCCAGGCAGTCATGGGCAGTATGATGAGATTTATGGACACTATGTCCCAGACTAGTTTATTTCCAGCAGATCCTGCCACTTCTTAGGCCGGAGGGGGAGTCCACACCCCTACTGCCCAGGCTGCAGGAAAGACAACAACATTACATCATACCCCGGGTACACTGCCCGTGGGTGGGGTCCAGCCTGTTGCAGTAGCACCTAAGCCTAGACCAGCTGCGGACGGCGATCTGCAGAAGTTATTGGATAGATGGACCCGATTGCACCCTCTAGTCTTTGGGGGTGAGAGAGGCGAGGACGTCCAGGATTTTGTGGATAGGTGCAGGGACAAACTGCACAACATGAGGATACTAGAGTCCCATGGAGTGGATTTCACTACCTTCCAGTTGGAGGGCAGAGCTCGTAGGTGGTGGCAGTCCTATATTCTCAGCAGGCCAGCAGATTCTCCTCCTGTCACTTGGGAGCAGTTCACGCAGATGTTTCTGGACAGATATATCCCACCATCTGAGAGGGAAGAGATGCGGTATCAGTTTGAGCGGCTAGAGCAGGGGCAGATGTCAGTGACAGATTTTGAGGTCAGATTTTCAGAGTTGTCTCGCCATGAACTCATGATACTACCTACTGATGCAGAGAGGGTGCGGAGATTTGTGGTTGGGGTGCACCCAGGTATTAGGGCCACCATGGCCTGAGATGTGGAGATGGGTACTCCTTATCAGCTCGAGGTAGAGATTGCTCGCAGGATCGAGGGGTACCGGTCGAGGAGCAGGGTGCAGGGAGCAGGGACATCAGGATAAGAAGGCTAGATTCTCGAGAGATTTCAAAGGTACCCCAACTAGGGACAAGGGTCAGTATAGCAGTGGTCAGCCCAGCAGGTCTTTATATTCAGCACCTCCACCACCTCCCCGAGGTGTTCCAACGAGGCCTCATTTCAGCGCCATGCCAGAGCGTTCCTACCGTCCTCTAGCCATTCACAGTTCACACAGTGGTTATCCCAGTAAATCCGAGATCCTCCAGCCCATACTTCAGTGCTATGCCTGAGGGCTCTCACCGCCCTCCTGCCATTCAGGGTTCTTCTTCAGGGCAGCAGACTATGCTACCTGGGAGTTGTTACGATTGTGAAGATCCAGGTCATATGAGGAGGCAGAGTCCCAGGTTTTGGGGCAAGTCCGTACATTAGGGTTATCAGGCGATGGGTCCGACACCAGCAGCCCGGCCACCTAGAGGTGGAGGACAGGTCGACAGGGGTCGTCCTAGAGGTGGAGGCCAGTCAGGGGGAGGTCAGGCAGCTCCTGTTCACTCTGGTAGAGCTCAGTCTTCCGGTACTCCAGCCAGATTCTATGCCATTCTGGCCAGATCAGATGCAGTGACCTCAGACGTTGTGATCATAGGTATTATTACAGTACGTGGTAGAGAGGCATCAGTGTTATTTGATCCAGGATCCACTTGTTCCTATGTTTCGGTCTTATTTGCTCATTTTTTGGATGTCCCTCGTGAGTCCTTGGGTTCACCTATTTATGTGTCCACTCCCGTGGGAGATCCTGTGGTTGTAGACCGGATTTGCCGGTCCTGTGTGATTTCATTTTGTGGGTTCGAGACTCGAGCGGATCTCTTATTGCTCGACATGGTTGATTTCGAGATTATTTTAGGCATGGATTGGCTATCTCCTTATCATGCCGTGCTATATTTCCATGACAAGACAGTTACTTTAGCCATGCCCGAGTCGCTTAGGCTGGAGTGGAGAGGTTCCTTACTTAGTACAGCTAGTCGGGTTATTTCATTCTTGAAGGTTCGACATATGGTCGAGAAGGGTTGTCTGGCCTATTTTTCTTATGTGCGGGACACCACCGCCGAGTCTCCGATAATTGATTCGGTGCCAGTTGTTTGAGAGTTTGCTGATGTATTTCCTTCGGATCTTCCGGGCATGCCTCCGAATCGTGATATTGATTTCTGCATTGATTTAGCTCCAGACACCCAGGCTATATCTATTCCTCTGTACCGTATGGCTCCGAAAGAGTTGAAGGAGCAGCTTGAGGAGTTGTTAGCTAAGGGGTTCATCAGACCGAGTGTATCACCGTGGGGTGCTCCAGTTCTATTTGTGAAGAAGAAAGATGGGTCTATGCGGATGTGTATCGATTACCGCCAGTTGAACAAGGTTACCATTAAGAACAAGTATCCTTTGCCGCGTATAGATTATTTGTTTGACCAGTTGTAGGGTGCTCGCATGTTTTCTAAGATTGATTTGAGATCGGGGTATCATCAGTTGAGGATTCGGGCTTCAGATGTTCTGAAGACTGCTTTTCGTACGAGATATGGCCATTATGAGTTCCTGGTGATGTTATTTGGTTTGACTAATGCTCCAGCGGCGTTCATGGACTTGATGAATGGAGTGTTCAGGCCATATATAGATTCCTTTTCCATTGTCTTCATTGATGAAATTTTGATTTACTCCCGTAGCCTGGGGGAGCACGAGCAGCATTTGAGAATTGTGCTCAAGACTTTGCGGGAACAGAAGCTATATGGTAAGTTCTCCAAGTGTGAGTTGTGGTTGGATTCCATGGCATTCTTGGGACATGTGGTATCTGGAGATCCTCAGAAGATCGAGGCAGTTCAGAGTTGGTCACGTCCTACTTCATCTATAGAGATCAAGAGCTTTTTGGGCCTGGCAGGCTATTATCGCCGACTTGTGGAGGGGTTCTCTTCTATTGTAGCTCCATTGACTAGATTGACTCAGAAGAATGCCCTGTTACGATGGTCTGACGAGTGTGAGGCGAGCTTTCAGAAGCTTAAGACAACATTAACCTCAGCCTTCTAGTATTGCCTTCTAGTTCTGGGATGTATACAGTATATTGCGACGCTTCGCGCGTTGGCTTGGGGTGTGTATTGATGCAAGAGGGGAGATTTATTGCTTATGCTTCGAGCCAACTGAAGGTTCATGAGAAGAATTACCCTATGCATGATTTGGAGTTGGCGGCGATTGTTCATGCTCTTAAGATTTGGAGGCACTACTTGTATGGAGTGCCCTGTGAGGTTTATACAGACTACCGTAGCTTGAAGCACTTGTTCAAGCAGAAGGATCTTAATTTGAGGCAGCGCAGATGGCTTGAGTTGTTGAAGGATTATGATATCACCATTCTTTATCACCCGGGCAAGGAAAATGTGGTAGCAGATGCTTTGAGCAGGAAGGCGGAGAGTATGGTTAGCTTGGCTTATATTGAAGCAGAGGAGAGACCTCTAGCCTTGGACATTCAGTCCTTGGCCAATCGCCGGGTGAGATTAGACCTTTCAGAGCCTCGTCGAGTTTTAGCACATGTGGTTGCTCAGTCTTTGTTATTGGGGGAGATTAAGGCCCGACAGTTCTATGATCCGTGCTTAGCAGAGCTTCGGGAGACAGTGGTTCAGGGTAGGGCCAAGGAGGCTACTATTGGCGAGGATGGTGTTCTGAGACTTCAGAGCCGCTTATGTGTTCCTAATGTTGATGGCCTGAGGGAGAGGATTGTAGAGGAGGCCCACAGTTCTCGGTATTCTATTCATCCTGGTGCTACGAAGATGTATCGTGACTTGAATCAGCATTACTGGTGGAGGCGGATGGAGTAGGACATTGTGGAGTATGTGACTAGGTGTCTTAATTGCCAGTAGGTGAAGTATGAGCACCAGAGGCCAGGAAGCCTACTTCAGCAGATGCCCATTCCTGAGTGGAAGTGGGAGCGCATCACTATGGACTTCGTGGTTGGGTTGCCTCGGACCTTGCGGAAGGTTGAAGCGGTTTGGGTCATTGTGGATAGGTTGACCAAATCGGCGCATTTCATTCCAGTAGCTAATACTTATACTTCTGAGAGGTTGGCCCAGATCTCCATTCGGGAGATAGTCCGCTTGCCCAGATCTACATTCGGGAGATACTTCTGAGAGGTTGGCCAAGATCTACATTCGGTGGCCATCATATCAGATCGAGGTCCTCAGTTCACCTCGCACTTATGGAGAGCATTGCATAGTGAGATGGGTACCCAGATAGATCTCAGCACGACATTTTACCCTCAGACTAATAGGCAGTCGGAGCGTATAGTTCAGATATTGGAGGACATGCTCAGGGCATGTGTTATTAACTTCGGAGGTCAGTGGGACTAGTTCTTGCCTTTGGTCGAGTTTGGTTACAATAATAGTTATCAGTGCAGCATTGAGATGGCACCATTTGAGGCTTTGTATGGTCGGCGATTTCGTTCTCCTATCGGGTGGTTTGAGACTGGCGAGGCTAAGTTATATGGCACCGACCTGGTGAGGGATGCTTTGGAGAGAGTGAAGTTGATCAGGAGAGGCTCCGCACAGCACAGTTCAGAAAGAAGAGTTACGCAGATCAGAGGGCACGTGATGTATCATTTATGGAGGGAGATAAGGTCCTGTTGAAAGTCACGCCTATGAAGGGTATTATGAGGTTTGGGAAGAAGGGCAAGCTGATCCCAAGGTTTATAGGTCCCTTCGAGGTGTTGAGGCAAGTTGGGGAGGCTGCTTATGAGCTGGCCTTGCCTCCCAGTTTATCAGGAGTTCATCCAGTTTTTCATGTATCCATGCTCCGGAGGTACCACGCCGACATCTCTCACGTGGTTGATTTCAACACTATTCAGTTGGATGAGAGGTTGGGCTATGAGGAGGAGCCAGTTGCTATTATTGATAGACAGGACCGCCAGTTGAGGTCCAAGAGAGTTTATGTCGTAAGAGTCCAGTAGAAGGGCCAACCAGTTGAGGAGGCAACCTGGGAGTCCGAGGAGGACATGCTGAGCAGATATCCACACATATTCAGCACTTCAAGTATGATTCTAGACCCGTTTGAGGATGAACGTTTTTTTAAGAGGTGGAGAATGCAACGACTCGACCGGTCATTTTGCGTTAGCGGACCCTGTTCCCCTAAATGAATCTTCCCATAGAGGCTTATTATGATTTATGACGTGCGGGGACTGGTGGTCTGGGATTCGGAGGTGTTTAGAGTGCTATAGGAACATTTGGTCCCTTAAGGTTGGCCTTTAAGGCCAAGTTTGACTTCAGTCAACATTTTGGGTAAACAACCTCGGAATCGAGTTTCGTCGATGCTGGTAGCTTCGTATGATTATTTTGGACCAGGGTGTATGTTCGGAATGGGTTTCTGATGAACCGGGAGAATTTCGGCGCCCTATATTGAATTAAGAAGTTCCTTAAGTTCCTATTGTGGTTTGGGACGTGTTTTTGTGTTACCGAGGTCCGAACGAAATTCCGAGATCGGGAATAGTTCCTTTATGTCATTTATGACTTGCCTGCAAAATATGGTGTCATTCTGAGTAGTATAGGTCGGTTCGACGCGTTGTTAGTGAAATCTAGAAAACTTAAAGTTCCTAAGTTTGGTTCTTGGGGTTTTGAGGTGTGATTTTTAGTTTTAGCGTTGTTTTGGGTGTTCCGAAGGCTCGAGCGAGTCTGTATTATGATTTGGGACTTGTTGGTATATTTGGACGGGGGCTCAGGTGGGCCCAGGTGCCTCCCGGACACCACACGAGGCCAAAAACCAGCTGAAATAGCTGCTGGTGCACCTGTTCTGGTGTGACCGCAGGTGCGGTTGACCAGTCGCAGGTGCGGGACCGCTCCTGCGGTCCCAGCCTCACAGGTGTGACCCCCAGTGGTCTGGCCAATTCTCTTAGGTGCGGATAATGTTCTGTAGGAGCGGAGCCGCATGTGCGGTCTCCACTCCGCAGGTGCGGGCCAAGGCTCCCCCGTCCATTTCCGCAGGTCCGATCCTCGAGCCGCAGGTGCGGAAACACTATTCAGACAGTGTGTTTTTATACATGAGTTTTAATTCATTTTTCTCATCTTATTCTTCTTCCTTGGGGCGATTTCCACCATTTTAGAGGGACAACCGACTTGCTTATTGAAGGTAAGTAAATTCATGTCTAATATTGTCTTCATGCATGTATTCCTAGTTATGTTTAATCACATAATTAGAGAAAAATCAAGAATTGGGTAGTAACCTAGGGCTTTCGATAATTTGAGAATTTACCCGTAAATTAGCTATGGAATCAAGTAAAAATCATATATTAATGATCCTTATGGTTTGGGTGAGTGTTTCCTTCGAGAATTATTAGAATCCGAGCATGCGGGCCCGGTGTCGGATTTTAGATTTTCTTCAAGAATGGTGAAGTTGGCTAAGTAATAGGATAATTCCATGCTTTGAATATAAATTAATGTATTTGTATAACTTTTTGCTAGTTTCGAGTCCTCGGGTGTAGAGTTCGGAGTTTCAGGCGCGTTCTCGGTCCGGGGAGTAAATTTGACGCAAGGTGAGTCTCCTTTCTACCCTTTTAAGGGGGGATTGTCCCCCTAAGTGAGTAAATGCTATATGTGATCATTTGTGGGGGCTACGTACGTACAAAGTGACGAGAGTCCCTACGCAACGACTATTACTATTATGTCCGGGTAGTTAGGCCCACATCACGCCTTGTGTTTTACTTGATATGAACTATATGCTTAATGAATTAACGTTACATGTTGCTTATTTCCAAAAAGTTAAGGAATTTGAGAAAAACTTGTAAGAATTGTTCACTGAAAAGTATTCTCTTTTAAAAGGAATAATGTTTGTGCATGTGACCGCTTCACAATTTACATTCCGCGAGCGGAGTGTGATTTCCCCCACACTTATGGGAATGGGTTGTACGCCACGGCGGATTGTGAGATGCACTTTTGGTACGGGTCGTTCGATCCTCGACAGTGCATAGATGTGAGTACTTTGTGGAGACGTGCACTTTTGGTACGGGCCGTTCGATCCTCGGCAGTGCACGGACATGACTATCTTATGACTCTGGCAGGTTGTCCTCACCCTGCATGCGTATGATTTATTCGTTACTAAATTCATGGATATTGATACAAATATTTGGGGAAAAGTGAAGTGGTAATAGTTTATTTATTCCCAGTATTCTTCCTGTATTTCAGTACCTTACATATATACTTGTTGCTTCACTGTCTTTACATGCCTACCGTTGCCATTATATTCTGTTAAATTATACTGTTGGACATTAGTGAGTGTCATGTCGACCTCTCGTCACTAACTCTTCGTGGTTAGGCGGGATACTCACTGGGTACATATATATTTACGTACTCATGATGCACTTCTGTACTTAATTGTTCAGGTTCTGAGGCTAGTGCTTCTGGTTATCCGACCGGAGCTTGACCTATATTCTGGACCTGAATCCACGATGAGCTGCCTCCCTTGGCGATTCTCAGCAGTACTATGGATTTATCTTTTGTTTATTTCTGTCTACTTCTTTCAGACAGTAGTACAATTGTATCATCTTTTGTATATTCTACTAGTTCGCCTGTAGACTTGTGACACTAGTTCCTGGCACACACATAGTACTGTATATATTGGTTCATGATCATTGTGGCTGTATTTACTTAAGTTGGTTAATGTTTCCGCTTTTATTTAAATGATCTAAGCTTAAAAATTTTGGGAATATGTGGGGTTGGTATGCCAAATAAGGATAATCTCGTTAGTAAACAACTGTTGGCTTGCCTGACTCTGGTGTTAGGCGCCATCATGACCTGTGTTGGATTTTGGGTCGTGACACACCCACTGGAGGGGCAAAACTTAAGGACCTAAGAGTAGAGTGAGAGTGCTGGACATAGTTTTTTTTTTGAAATGCTTTGGTATAAAACAGTATTGAAAAGACTCAGTTGAATGAAGAAGTCTTATAAAATAGGAGTTATTTAATAGTAAAATAGTTTGAACAAGAATAGTGTAGTCAAACAAATAGCAGATCAACCATATAGCACTCAGATTCAACATTTGCTCAACAACAGACTTTCACACAGGGAAGTTGGGAATTGGGGACACATAGGGCTTGTACAGTGAACACATAACGGGCAGAAACATAGAGGTGTTGTAGGGGTTTATGGGATTAGGTGGTACCAATACAGTATGAATTCCAGAACAAACAACAAAGAACAGAGTTAAACACAGAATCAGACAACTTAGAGTAACAAATCAGTTTTGCAAAAATAGGTGCATGCCAGAACTGGACAACAAATAGACAAACATTCAGAAACAGAGTAGAGTCACACTGAGACAGACTACAGGGGAAGTAAACATGCTGATCCTACAGGGGTAGGACATAACTAACATGCTGGGTGAAGCAATAATGTAAACAGGTCAATTATATGTCGAACAATAAAACAACTGACAGAAGCATATCAGGAATATGATAAACTGAAGCAGTAGGAAACACATTGGTTTGGGAGCTCGAATTTAAAATCAGAACATACCAGTAAAGAGAGTTAACACAAAGTGAAGAACATGAGAGTGTAATAATTAGCCTTGGCTTGCAGCCGACTAATTTAGTAACAATAGCAAGTAACAAAGAAAGCAGAAGAGCCTTTGAGTGTATAAGAGATTTTTGAAATAATGTCAGTTCGTATGTCCCTAATGAGAATAGAAGAGAGAAATCTATATAGTAGTTTGAAAGCTAGGTAAATAAGCTAAGAGTCAAAATTGTTCAGTAATTGAAGAACTCAGAATCAATTAGAGTAAAAATCAGTGCAA